>NCKV01000360.1:9066-19201 GCA_003675905.2 Leptotrombidium deliense
TTGCATGATCGCACAAAAAATAATCTACTTCTTAATCAAGTTTTACATACATTGTTGATGTTGAAACAATTTGAAACATTTCAGCTTTACACCCTAATTGAAAGTTGATTGAACGAAATTTCATTAAAAAATTTACATCAATTTCTTGAAAATGAAGATCAATTAATTAAAGTGAAATGCTTTTTATGTTGCATATAAATTATTTGTAAAACTAAACACTGCAATCGAATTGAATGGTTGTTGTTGCTTGAATGAACGAAAAACGTCGACGATTAATAAAAACATGAAAACGAAACATGGGCAACTTTTTTGGTAGAAATAAAATTTCGAGCTTCCATGCAAATAAAAATTGGACGATACAAGAGATAATAAAAATGTGATTGCTTTTTTAATGAAGCAACGTAGTTGAAGAACAACAACGTTTTGTAATCACAAATAATCACAGGTTTATTAATTATTCAATAAATCGTGAGCAAAAGGCAACAAAAGAGAACACACAACTGCAATCGCTGTTTCATTGATTCATGCAACAAAATTATGTAATAAAACAAGAAACGATTCACGTTATTGCTCACTGATTATAATTTTAATTGAAAAATGCTTTTCGATTCATTGCTTTTAAATGAACAAAGGAAATTTAAGACCATAATTAACCGAATTTTAATTAATTACAATTTTAAAAAATTTAATTAAAAAGCAAATTTGCAGCGCAAAAATCACGTTTCACTGAAACTCAATGAAACGAAATTGAGTTATCAGTTTCCGCAGTAAGTAGTCACAATTGTAACAGTTAACTGTGAAAAAATTTTCTCACTGAAAATTTTTCAAAATTTGAGTTCAAAAACTAAGTGAAATTGAATATTCTAATTTCAATTAAAATCAATAGTGAAAAGTCGGACAACGAATTGCAACATGAAACAAGAAAGAACGCTGTGCATAAACAAGAAAACAAGAGTGAAAATTGAATGAAAAGGATATGAATGGACGCACTCGAACGGCCACTTTCACGTGAGTCCCGTTTTGAGACATTCCGCAGATTTAAATAGAAAATCACAATGTCGAAACAGTATGTGCAAACAGTTCCAGGAAAACGAATGAAAAGTTTTGATTTGAAGTTGAGAGTGAGGTAGCATTGAGCATTGTTGTGTTGAGCAGATGAGGCATCTCCTAAGCGACCAACGGTCATACTGTGTACGCAACATTTCGAAACAAACGATCACACAAACAGCAAACAAAAAATGAAAAATATTTTCGGTAAAAAACGTAAAATTAACAACAATTTTAATGTGTAATTATGTTGTAAAGTTTAACAGTCGTACAATAAGAGCGACAATTTGTGTATACACATTGATTCACCTCATCGAGCGATGTTCAAATGCGATTTTATATGTAATCATGTTCATTGGCACTCATAAATCAGCGTTCGAGTATAAAATTGTTATTGGTTTGTAATCAATCACAAAGATAACAATCAATAAGTTTTTGTATCACTTCTGTCACCTTCTACGAACAATCGAAATCTTATTCATTCTTGAGTTACAGTAAATTTTGTACAAACAAAACAGATCATTGTTTCTTTTTTGGTACATTATTATTACTGTATTTATTACTGTTCGATGCTTGAAAGTCTGCTAATTCGTTATAGCGTTGCGGATTGTGATTCGGAATTACTCGATGGTTCGGATGCGGTATTCTGTTTGCACCACTATGGTTCAATTGGTTTCCTAAATTAGCCGGATTCATCGCCGCAGCAGCCGTGTGAGCGCGGAACATTGTCATGAACTGAGAGGCTGCCGCGCTTAGAGCTGCATTTTGGTTTATGGCAGCGTTGTTCACAGCGGAGGCACTGGGAGGTGACGTGCATATCGTGTACCCGACGTACTGCGATGGTCCACTCGCTGGCAATGCTAACGGCGGTGTTTGCGCTGTTTGCGGAGGCGATGGCGTGAGATATAACGAAGACCGTGGATGCGTGTAAGGCGTTGGAAGCAGTGCACCAGACTGACCCATTGGCCGCACAGTCGTGGCTTGATTTGCAGACATTGAGTTTCCATTGCTAACCATGTATACAGGTAGACAGTGAGACATCTGCGGCTGGAATAAATGATTGTTTAAGTGTAAAAAACACATTGGCTTACCTTAACAGCAGCTCCGTACTGAAAACCAGCATTGCTCACTTGACTAGTCTGTGAGGGGTGCACTTGATTCACGAATTGGTACGGAACTGGGTAATGTAGTGCTGCTTGTTGAACGCTCGGTTGGATATTGCGAATTACTTGCGACTGACTTGGGAGATGAGGCGGCGGTGCTGAAGCTGATTGTGTCTGTTGTGGAATGGGAACAGGAATTTGTTGCAATTGCACAGGTATGGAATTCTGATATTGATTCGCTAAACCAGGATTTGAACCTAAAAACATGATACTCGGTTGCAATGTACTATTTTGGTAAATCAGATGTTCCGGAACCACCGTTGCTTGGTTCGCCGGTCCGTTAACAGTCTGTGGTTGCAAATAGCAAAACGGATATTGACCATTTGAAGCAGCATTCATTGGAAGCGCATGGCTGTGAGGACGAAAAGTTCCTTGCATTTGAGACGTTCCAAATGACTGCTTCTGATAATTTTCATTCTTCCCCCCGTTGGGCTTCCTACTTCTAGTTTCTCGTTGCATTTGCGAATTGAAAGACATCGCTGAGAATTGGCCAGTTAAACTTCTATTGTGATTCATTGTCCTATTTGAATTATTTGAGTTCATCTGTTTTCCATTCATTACTGGTTGAGACTGTTGCGGTTGTGCGTACGGCATATAAACGTACGCTTGTCCCGGCGGTCCAGCGTTGGCAATTACTTGATGCATAGCATTCTTCGACGCATCACCAGCATTACGGTAAACGTTTCCTGGATGTTCCCCATTCATTTGTGGTTGAATACCAGCCCCAAACTGATGACTCCCATTCAACGCTTTCTCGTTATCAGCTATTGATAAACGATGTTTTAGTAGATGGTTATGAGTTAATAAATTACCCATTGGATTCCCAAAAACAAGCATGGAATTGTTTGGATGATATCCTGTCCACTGATGCATTTGATTGTTCATTATTTGCACAGGTTGCGGTTGCATGTGTTGCTGTGGTTGTGACTGATGGAATTGAGGCATCGAACTATTGGGCGGCCACTGCTGTTGCACTTGTTTTCGGTGCAACGTCGCATTCGAGTGACTAGCAGGAGTGGACACTTGAGATGACTGCTGTTGCGACAATTGACTTTGAGTTTGATTTTGTTGTTGTTTAAGTTCTTGAAAAGTAGGTGTAGTAAATGCAGCTCCAGATGAAACGTAATTAGAGTCACTCGATCTTGGCATGTTAATCGAAACAGCTTTAGTCAAGCGTTTTGAAGTGCTTGAATTTTCGTAATTAAGACCTGTCATTCCCCCAAAACTGCTTGCTTTAGTAACTGATGGCTTAACATCTTCATTACACGTTATAGCACGATCCGAAATACAACTGTCAGGAGTTAAGAACATACCATTCGAAGAGGACATTGACGAAGAAGCAGTAATTGATTTAGTCGTATCAGAATCTAAACTATTTGCCAGGCGATTCTGCTTTTGAAGCTGTAGATGGTGGGGACGACCAGAACATTCCGAATCTGTGCTGCTCCACTGTTTATTTTCTACATTCCAATTGGCTTTGTCGTCATGACTGTTCAGAGGACTAGAAGATTTATGATCGCGATCTGCACTCGAAGCAACGCCGAAGTATTGTTCGTTCTCCGATGATAAATTAGCATTCGTTTCAGCCGCTTCCGAAGTTGACGACGATGAACCCTGATTGAATATTCTTGCTCGAGCTTTCTCATACCGCTCTTCACGTTCTTCGAACGATTTACTTCTTCGGGAATCGCTTAAATTAGAATTTCCTCCACGACGGTCAGGACTTTTCTCCTTGCCGTTGTTATTGCTACATTGGCCGGAACTTTCCTCGAAAGAAGCTGAATCACGTTTTAAAATCAACTTTTTCGGTTCATCATTGCCCTCTTTGACGTAATCACTGAATTTCATGTCCGGTATACGTGTAGATTTACTTTTATTAACAACAACTGCGTTGCCACTAGTGTCAACGTTGTGTTCCATTCCAAAGAATGCCGCCACTCTGTGAACCAGCATCCGATGATAAGAAGACATTTGTGGAAATTTATAAAACTGCCTGTCTTTATCTTTGACAAGTGTTGTCATTTCCTGTTCAAATTTAAGTAAGTGTATTCGATCTTTTGGATTCTGCAGAGTCTCAATCAAAAACTGTTGTAAATCTGTACCCGTTGAGTCTGTATACGTCTCAGTACTTGAGTCTAAATGAAAAGCAAGAGTTGTAGCAATTAAACAGTAAAAGAATAATACCTCGCGACAAACTGGGTGAGCTTCCGTCATTGCTTCCTTGTGAGCTTCCTTGACTGCCACCTTTTTGATTCTATGGATAAACTCATTAATTGTCAGTTACACTTTCTTAATTCAACCTGAGGGGATGAGTTGTTTACCGACAACCTATTCGTGTTCAGGCGTAGAGCTTCGATGTCGGGTGGTGGAGAAGCGTCGTCAGAAAGAGCTTTGCTTCGGATCAACACTTTACTCCTCTGCCACAAACCGAATCAAATAATGCTCAGGCCGTAAAATAAGTTACCTTTTTGTCTTTTTCGGTGACAGTTTCGCCGTTGGAAGCTAATTGGCTGCCTAAAGACATTGATTGTCGTGTCGTTTCGAGATGCATAGGCGATGTATACTCAGATTCTGGAGATAAACAGTCTTCTAGCTGTTGAAGTCTTTTTGTTGATTTATATACTGCGTCCACCTTTTAACGAAAACGTGGTTAATGATTACCTACAATCACATAATCGTTTAAAATAGGCTTACCTCCGGAATAACGTCTCCTCGGTCTTCAACGTGAATAGTGACAGGAACAACAAAACCATTATCAGTAATAACCTCATTTCGGCCGTTACAACCGCCGTCGTTTCCGAAGTCAACCTCTTCTTGCTTTGAAAGCCGTCGTTGACTCTTAGTTGACTGATTATCTTTAACTCTTTCATCTTTAACAACAGTTTCCATCCCTCTGCACTTTCAATCTTTTTACTTAAGATTATATTATTAAATATCTTCTTTTTTCAAAGCATAACGTCGACCACCTTTCATACCAATTTTGTAAACTCTTCATCTTAAAATTAGGAAAAACGTTAAACAAAAGTCTCGTTATTCATTGAATGTAAATTAATTAGTATCTCAGAAAAGTGCAACAAATGAACTGTAAACAACATTGGCCACACATCGAAGTCTAAATTAAGAGTGACTTAAACATTTGAAGGCCTAGAAAAGTGAATATTTATGAGCTCTGTAAGTTAACCAATTTGCAACTAACACATGAACTTAAATCTCATTTCAAATATGTTTTTCAATTACTTCGACTTGTATAAAATTCAATTTGACTAACAAACGAAAAGGATTCACAGTAAATGCTCGCATCTCGTTTTCGCAGTTAAAATGTTAATCAAACTGCTTTCCGATAAAAGAGCATTGCGATAACAAAATTCGAGTTTCGTTCCATTTTATTTGAAAGCGTGCGAAAAAAAACATCAAAAGAAAAGTTCGAAATTTAAAATGCGGCAAATTTTGAGGTTAAAAAATGATTAAAAGAGAAGCAAGAAAAAATTGGGTGAAAATTAAAAATAGGTTAAGGATAAGACGTTTGAAGAGCTCGCGTTACACGCTTTTCGCTTAACAATCGCTTTGCGAAAAATGGACAAATGTTGGCTGCGGGTAGGGGCCTATGGATAAAGAATTAGAAAAAAAGACTCACTTAAAATTAAACTCTCCAAAACATGTATAAAAATGTAATAAATAAAGGTTAAACAACATCGCTTCCATTACACAAGAAAGCAGAGAACCGTTGACTATAGATGGCGCGCTTACGGAAGTACACTCTCAGCGGCGCTTTTCAGCCACGCTGTTCGCCGCGCTGTTAAGAAGTTTTCAGCGACTGAGGTGACGGTATTACCGTTTTTGTTTCCTCAGTTTCGCAGTTGTATTCATTCGGAATATGTCAGTGAAGCACGTTTACGTTCCCTATTATGGGGATGTTGAACTGACTGAGGAGGTTGTAAAGACTTTCATTGCAAAAGCTCTCGGATATGGAATTATTGTCTCGTCAGCTTTCGTCAAACTTCCACAAATTATTAAATTGTACCTGTCGAAAAGTGCTGTTGGTTTATCTTTCATTGGTTGTTTTATGGAACTGTTAGCGGTGACATTCAACACAAGTTATTCACTGGCAAAAGGATATCCTTACTCTTCTTGGGGAGAAGCTCCTTTTCTACAAATCGAAACTGCATTGATTGCTTTTTTCATTCTGTGGTATAGTGAACAACGATCTCAAGCAATTAGTTTCGTCTCTATCTATGCATTGTTTGTTTCTGTTCTCGTCAGTGGGTACACTCCTGTAAATATTCTATGGTATCTACAAGCCATGAATTTGCCTTTGGCCGTCACTGGAAAAATGGTTCAAGCAAGAAGGAACCTAATTAACAAACACACTGGCCAACTTTCTCTAATTACTACTTTCTTGTTATTCTTTGGCTGTACTGCAAGAATATTTACGTCACTACAAGAAACTGGTGACAAACTAATTATAATGACATTCACTGCAGCAACGTTGGCGAACTTCGTTTTGTTTGCACAGGTTGTCTATTACTGGAACAATACTAATGAATATTTAAGAAAGGAAGCGAAGAAGAAGAAATCGTAATTGAAGGTGCAATCACTAAAAGTTGCCTATAAATTGGACTATATTCTAATTTTTTATTTTATCGTTTTGATTAATCGTTCGCACAGTGTTTCATTGAAACTGATTATTATTTTATTCTGTTAAACGGGTACACGTAGTTGCAATTTATTTTAATTCAGTTTTGTTCTTTTTCTTTGTAATAAAGGAAAATTTTGAAATAATGAGTTGCAAAATGAATTTGAAACTTCCTCCACTCATCTACACAACTGTCGTGTAACCTTCCGATTAGATGACTTTTAAAGGTTCAGCTAAAACTGTAATTACGCGACATTCAATGATTTACCTCAAAACTTTCAACGTTCATGAATTTGTATATAGCAATTATTGAAATGTTTTCAGTTAAATGACAAATTGAAGATATTTGCATTTTTTGCTAAAGAATTTTCAATGTGAGCAACATTTTAAACAGCATCGTTGGTGTATAAAATGTTTCTTTTCCCTTAAGCTAAAAATACGTAAAGCTTTTCCTTTTATTTTCGTTTAATTGATTTTTATTGTATGTTTTTATTTGCTTCGAGATAATCGTTAAAGTGATTGTCAGAACTTTTTTCGCCGTATTTTTCTTTGGTGAGAGAAAAATCACTGAAAGAGCGTAAATTCCCTGACTGTTGTGGAATAGAAACAGTTCAACACTGAAATGTTGAATCGGGTGTCGAACGCGATTCTAGACACCATCGCTCCATCGGTTCCTATCCTTGAAGAATTTCGATGGCAGTGGCAACATATTAGCGATTTCTATGTGTCTAAAAGTGGAAAAGGTTGCAAAAGTCCGGTTGAAGAAACGTCGCTACCGACACATTTGGCAGCAATGGTTAAAATACTAATTCAAGAAGACGAAGATAAGTATGAAGATGGTGGTGAACACGGAGACACACTCGGACCTTGTCTTGAATTCTTTTTTGAACGAAATGTATTGAACACATTGACAACTCTCGCAGAGACTGATGTTCCGCCTGGAATGTGTCGACATATTTTCGAGTTTATGACTGATCTGATATCAAAATCAAGTACTGAACTGCTAGCACACAGTTCTTTCTACATTTGTGTGCAAAAGCTAACACTTATTTGTTGCAAACTCATCGCTAGTCCTTACGAAGAAAGTGAAGTCGCTTTTTTGAATTCGATCGCTGTACGGATTCGATGTAACGAAGATCTGCTGAACTGTTATATTCGGGATAAATTCCCGTTAGTCATCTCATTAACATCTCTGTTGCTGAGTGCTGATAATAATGTATCGACACGTGCCGGTGAAGCACTTCTGTGTCTTTTTTCAGTGTGCAAAGATAACGCTGCTGAAGTGATCGTTTCTGAAACACCTTTTTGCATGAAAATAATCGACAGACTTATTGAACTTTACGTGAATATTCCGAAAAGTTTGAGACCAGAAGAAGTAGAATCTTCAATGGCAACTGCGATGCATTTTGATGATAAAATAAATATTTCTTCTTTTTCAACCGCAATCAGAAAATATTTATGCTTTCTTCGGTGGTTCGTGTTCTGTGATATGCTTCTTCACGAATGTAAATCAAAGTTATTAACAGAAACATTCATTCGTCACTTTAAAGAAGAGTTTTTAGTAAAACACATCGCAGTGGATATCTGTGAACAAAACTTGCAAACCGCGACTTTAACCACTGTTTTGATTACCAACTGTCTTCGAAATGCAAGCAGCATTCAATTGACAACAGACATAGCTGAGTTTTTATGTGAACATATTGTCGAAAACAGGCATGTCGCATTGAAGGATGAGCTGATCGAAAGGTGCAAGTACTTTTCTCAAACTGCAGAAAACAGTGATAGTAGCGAAAGTGAAGATGAAGACCATATTTTGTGTATCTCAACAATGCAATTGTTTGAAGAGATGCTGAATAGACCATCGGAGAAAGTTCTAAACAATTTATGTATCCAATATTTATCTTCCCGGAGTTATTTCAATGATTGTATCCAAAACAGTGATGAACCAGAATGTAGCAGCCCACTGAACAGTAAATTGGAGGAGTCTTTTGTGCCTCCAACAACTTCAACGAAACTTTTTTCATCTCAATCTCGGTGTTTCCGAACACTGCAATATTTTTTACGTCTTGTACCTGATGAGTTGAAATCATCTGAAAGTGAAACAGACACCGGTTATGAATCATACATTGCTGAAGCACAGAAAAATTTTTCACATTGTGTTGATGTCTGTCAAACCTGGAGTTGGCAGAAGTATAATGTAAATGGTGAGATATCAAGTTGTTCAGACGATGAAACTTCATCGGAGTCAAAACCAGAAGCAGATCGTTTCACTAGCTTTTGTGAAGGAGACTTATTGTCAATGCTTTTCGATAATCTGGAAAGAATGGTTGATCTTCCATATGATATCACATTACAGGTTTGATATCGTTTTCGTTTAAATATTTTCTTAATTTACACTTTAAACAGGTTACTTCTCTGTTGTCAAAATTAGCATTATTTCCGGAAAAACATTTACACGAGTATCTTTTGGATGCCAGTATACCACTGTCAAAAGGGTCGCGATCTTTATTCAGTGTTCTGCACAAACTAGTCGATGAATTGCAAATAGGAGTTCAGGGAGTCGGAAACTTACAGATGAAACTACGGCTGACCAGGAATCTGCTCCTTGGAAACAGTGAAGATATATCTGTCAAATCAATTGATGAGAGTAATACGAAAACGTTGAAAGCGCTGATTGTAATTGAAGAGTTCTGCAAAGAACTGGCAGCGTTGGTTTTTGTCAAATTTCACTTTCAAACGTAGAAGAGTCTCAAAAAAAACTGTCGCTCAATGTAATTGTGCAAGTCATGTTTAATCATTTTATTATTGATTGCTATAAAATATTTAATATTAAATTTTAACTGAGTATTTGCTATTTTTGACTCATGAAAATGAGTTTTCTATTATACGATTTCCCTTTTATTTCTTTTCAGCTCTAAACTTTGCTGAATGAGTGAAAACATGGAAATCATATGTGATTGCACAATTCGTTTGAAAAAGTCGTTGTAAGCGTTTCAAAACGAAGCTCTAATCACGCGCTCTTAATAAACACCAGAATAACTGTTGTCAACTTTAAGTGCAACTGTTGCTGTCTCATCCAGATTTTGATCACCAACTCAAATGTTAACCAAAATAAACATTTTTACGAAGTTACAGTATAAAAAAGAAGTACAGAAGTATTACTCTACAGGCTTATTGTCATTGTCTAGATTCAGAGGAAGTTCCAAATTTGATGACTGTTTTTATTCTTACTTTTAAGTTATAATTAATAAAGTTTATAGTGGCACTTTACTTGGATACAGCGAAGCCTTTC
>NCKV01000361.1:0-19145 GCA_003675905.2 Leptotrombidium deliense
AGAGTTTACTATTTAAGAGCGTAATCAACGAAGAGACGCAATCACTGCGAACAAGAACAATAAGCGCCACAACTCATCATTTCTTCGGCTGTGCTCGTAAAACTTTATGTTTCGCTTTCGCAGTGCTCGACAACCTCCATTTCTACTCTCCGCTCATCTCTTGTCTTTTCATTGCACCGAAAGCGGTGACCAGAAATGTGAACGCATTACAACATCTCTTTGATCATTGCCTTCGATTGATTATTAATTGCACACAGAATTAGTAATCGCAATTCGATTTGTTTGTTGTTGGAGCGTATCGAAAACAATGTTTCGCAGAAACGGAGCTCGCAATTAAATGCGAACTGATGTCAAGTGAACAACGTGTGTTTTAACAGCAGACACTTTAGTTGTCTCCGTTTTTGTGAAACAATCCATTCTTCTTCGCGAGAAGTCACTTAAAAAGCGAAAAAATTGTGTGGTTTTTAAATTTATCATTTTTCATGTGCCTGCGATCAACAAACAAACTGTTATTAACTTTAATTGCGTAGTTTAAGAGCACAAAATTAACTAGAAACACAATCGATAAATTTGCTGTTTCGCATTTCTTGCCTTCTAATGTTTCTCAATATTTTAAAGCGGCGAGAAAAGCAAATGTATGAGAAGAGATCTAAATGTTTTTTGTGCACTCGTTTAGTTTCGATTGAAGCGAAGAGAAAAGCGTGCAGTAAATTGATACTCGCACTCTTCTCCATCAATGTTCAGGAAATATTAGACATTTTGCGAATGCGAATCATTTGCTTCTTCGTTTTTTGGCTCTCGGTTTGTTGCGCGAAAGAAGTGTTCGCCGAAAGTCGATGAAAGCGTAATGTACACTGAACGCTCGTTGTTTGCGTCAATGTGTCAATCAATCATCAATCAATTGTCACTCAGAGAACGGCGCACAGACAGGCTCAGTGAAGGTGACCTATAACCGAGATCGATAACCTCAGCACAACCAGTGATCGTCTATGGAATCGCAATGCTTGTGAATTGCTTGCAAACACTCACAATGGCTTAGTGGCATCTGGTGCACTGCGATGCACTGTTCGCAGCGTTGGCCGGTTCGCGTACCGAGCTTCACGAGTGCTGTGCAGCGATTCTCAGCAATCTCCAGCAATTACACATCTCAACCGAAATTAGAGTTAAGTTTGAACAAGTAAACGGTTAATTAGTGGTTGGCGTAGAGTTATGTAACATTAATTTTCTTTATGACAGCGTTTAGATATTTAGAAAATGCCTTTCTTCTGATTTATTTCTTTATAGCAGTGGCGTGATTGCAAACGATTTGTATTCACTAATTTATGACTTTATGCTTATTTCGTGATCCATTGCAACGTTGCTCTGAAAACTTTTGCACTTATTCCACGTCTTCGTCTCTGCTCTCTGTGCTGCTTTGTTCTAAGAATCGCGGCCAACTCAACAATGCAAGTTACACAAGTTAGCAAATGCGATTGTTTCACTGTCCGTCTCACGGAACTTTTTTGTAATGAATTGTGAATGAGAAGACTGAGATGCGAAATGCTGTCCATATGTCTGCAGCAGCGATTATTGCGTGCGTCGAGCGAACAGTGTTTGCAGTAGAGCTGAACATTGAACACTGAACATGTTCGCTGCACACTGCATCGCAGCTCTGTTGGCACCTGTCTGTCAGTTGTGTCACTGATGCACTCACTTTGAAGAGAAACGAGAAGACATCTTTTTCATCGATCTCAAGTCTTTTCTTTGCGACTCCAACTAAAATTCAAATTCACTGCGAAATTACGTTTTCTTACGTCTGAAAAGCAACTGTTTCATCTTTAATCCATAAAATATTTAAATCATTATAATTTTTCTTGTTTCATTCGAGTGCGAAACACTGTGAACAACGTTGTGTTCTTTTAATACGGCGTTGTCACTAAATTCACTGAAATTACATTTGTTTGTCGAACAGTTTCCTCGTGAAATATGAAATTCAAAATTTTTATGAACTGCTGAAATGTGATGAAACGCTCGCAGAAACACGAATCACAGTCGATGCTTGCCAAGAGTTTATTGCGAATTAAGAATTCATTTCAAGTGAATTAAAGTGTTTAAAAAGGAGAATTGGCGAAACAACGGTTCCCACGTCTTGCGTTCAATGCATTTGCGTTGTGCACTCAATTCATTGCATTGCAATTTGTATTTCGAATGACGTACAAATAATAATTAAAACGATACTCATATTTATCCGTCGAAGGAATCATTAAACGTGAAACACGGATGCCACTGCTTCCTTAACTTTTGCATACACTTCACCTCTTTTGATGCATCTTTTTTATTCTCGAGAAAAGTGCTCATTTTTTAGCAACTTTTGGTTTTTGGCTGTTTTGGTGTTCA
The DNA here is from genome assembly GCA_003675905.2 of Leptotrombidium deliense. Lineage (NCBI taxonomy): Eukaryota > Metazoa > Arthropoda > Arachnida > Trombidiformes > Trombiculidae > Leptotrombidium > Leptotrombidium deliense. Next base: position 2,377 of record NCKV01000361.1, read on the forward strand.
CATCGCTCGTTTTGCAAACAATGGTTTCTGCAAAAAGAGGTCACTGAGAAAGGGGCAAATGTAGCGCAACATTGCCTAATTTTGTGTGGTGGCTGTTTCGTTGGCAATCAGTGCTGCGAAAATTAACGTTTCACTCGAAAACGAGTGAACACAACGAAACAAAAGCAATTTCGTTAATGTGTGGCACACAAAGAAAAGATAAAATTTGGAAAACATAAAGAATTTGGAAAAAAGCAAAAATTATAAAATATCCGCAAATCAAGTCCAGTAAATCTTCGGAGGGTTGCAACATTCACGTCTCCGAGTTTAATTAGTTTTGTGAAATTTGCGAAATTCGCAGAGAAACAAACGCAGCGATCTGTAGTTCGGTTGAGGTGTGACATCGCCGGCGCTCGAACACTGCGAAGACAAGTGTTTTTTGCGAATGTTTTTTCAGTGAATCGTTGCAGATGTGTCATTAATCAAAATCAAACCGAAATTTGATTGCTTTGTGAGCGCTTCAAAAGTGGATTGATTTCGAACGGCAAAAATAGTCTTTTGTAATGAGGCCGTATTCATTGTGCGAAACATGAAACGATTAATTTGGGTGCAAACAATTTGGGTACGCAAAGCGAAGCTGCTGCACCTGGACTAACGACGAACGCCGTTCTGCCACTAAATAACTGTAACCAAAGTTTCACAACAGTTGAGCTTTGAGCGTCGAAGTGACCTCAAATATTAGCAAAGGCGGTGTACACTCAAGTAATGATGATTTATGATTTGAATTCCAATACCTTTTGTGCGCTAAAATGAGTTTGCAACAAGAAAAGATCAACAATTGCCTTGTCTAATATCCAATCAGAAATGCGTTCTTCTTGAAATGCGACGAACGGCGAAAACGAGCGAAACTGCAACACCCGAAACACCCGATGCCGAAACACCGAATCGCCCCCTTGTAAACAAAGTTTGTTATAAAGTACACGAATATCCGCTGCGAACCTGTGAACCCGCAAACTTGGCGTTCGCTTACTTTAAAAAATGATCGTTTTCTTGTCTTTCAAACAATTTTAACCATGTTTTCGGTTAACAAAAGCCGTTTAGAAAGAAATGTTTTTATCCGCGAATTGAAATGCGTTCGCAGTGATTATAGCGTGCAAAGGGCCGTCGATGGCCATTCGGGCATTGAAAGCGAGCCATCCATCTCTGGTTTCGTCAGACTTGTGCACACTTTGCAGACGTGCATGCATACACTGTACCCTTCCCCACCTTAAATGATCCGAGACCAATGATTGATTGATTATCTGCCGTTCAGACGGCCGTACAAACACCTGAATATTTGTGAATATTTAAATTATTGTTTTCGGGGACAAATGGTGAGCCATTTCCCGTCATTTGCTCCACGATTTTCGCCGTTTTCGCGGCGAACACTGCGGCCTTCATTTGGCTTCATTTCGATTCATTTTTATGCGTGAACTTCGTTAAACTCGCCGCGTTCGATCCGTGAACGCAATCATTTGTTTAATCGTGATTTGAATTCATTAAAAAGTAAACTGCACGCCATCAATGATCACAACACTCACGTGTTCTTCTTTCGGCGATTGTTTTCCGTTTTCCAATTTGTTGCCATTTTTGTCGTTTTAAAACCAATTTCAGTGTTGTTGTCATTAGAAGCGAGAAACGCTGTTCTTTACTTACTGTTTGCAATTGGATTTATGCTTGTTATCGAAACAAATTTTATTTGTCGCTTTATTTGCTGTCAATTTGTGTCCAAAACGAGAAGTGAGCGAGAAATGAACACGAATCAAAATACGCTTTTCGAACATCGGAACAGCTGAACATCACAATTAAACTATTCAGGGCAATTGAACGCCTTGTTTTCTTTTGCCGAAAGACAGCGATTTCCAATGCACTTCAATATTACAAATCTGTAAATTAATTTCGATCGTTTTTTTTGCATTCAAAATGGTTTGCATGCAAAATTGCAAGAAATGTTTTTCGAAATGAAGTCTCCGTGACGCGATTAATCCTTTAATCGAATCGAGACATTTTTCGCAAAAATTAACATTAAACAACGATTGTTCAAAAAAGAATTTAAATTACTTATTTAGCGATTGAAAAGTTTTATAAATTCAGTTTTTATGAGTTTTTACGAAAAAATTGAGAATAACAAAAGGAGGCAAATTGCGGAAAATTAATTTTTGTTCACTGTGAACAGTTTCTGGAATGTTTTTTAGTTGAAAATGTTCGTTTTGTTGAATATTGTTTCGTTGCAAATTTCGCGTTGTTTTCAATTCGAGTTCTCACGAATTCAATGCGGTCTTTATTACAATGAACTGTGTATTGCGCTTAAAACCGTTTTCGAACAGTAAAAAACGTTACAGGTCCGCATACGGCACAACAGTAAACATTTATTACATTCATTGTGTATCTTGCGAGCTACTATTTTTATTAAGCAATGCAAAAATTGTGAACGAAAGAGTTCTGTAATCTTTCCAGCAATGAATTCTCACTTATTATTTATTGCGATTCTGTTTACTTTTCAAAAGACGCATATTTCTGACAAGCGAATTATGAAGTTAAATTTAGTCGTTTGTAAATTTTGAAAATTTACAAAATTGTTGTTTGAAATAATATTTGAGAAATTCGTCGCGATTCACACGTTTTTAAGAAAAACTAACTTTGAATGACTTGGAAAACATATTTGCAGCATGTTTTCTTAAAAGAGAAATGCAAAAGTTGCATCGATTTCACGGCTGACTTGTGAATGCTGCAAAAAACGTGAACAATGAATTTTGTCTCAGAAATGGAAGGCAAAAAGTTAAAATGAATGATTTTCAATAATTTCAATGCATTCGTGTTTACAGAAGCAAATGACGGCAAAGATGAGAGTCCACTCGATTTGTCGTGCAAACGGAATTCGGAATCGCATTCACCGGTTGCATCGACTGCAAAGGTTGCGAGACTGGAATCGCCCGGAAACGCGAGTCCGTGGAACTATTCGATGCCCCGGGCAGTTACGCCACCAAAGGCTTCGAGAAGAACGAGTTCGCCTTCAGGAACGTCGGCAACGATGAGTGCTTTGCGGAACGGGAAGTTGAAGACAGGTGCAAACATTGGCAGCAACAAACACGTTGTCGGAGCGTCGTTATCGACAGCGTCGGTGACAAGCAGAAGTAGCAGCAGTAGTCATGGGCGACAGAATCCATGGCAGACTCAATGGATCAATAGAAGCAGTGAACAGACAAGAGATGTATTTACATGTGTTTGGTGTAAAGAAAGCTTTAGAAGTTTACAAGAAATGACTGAACACATGAAAGCCTCTCCACGCTGCGGAATGGCAGGCATGCAACAGGCTGCTGCCGTTGTTGCCACCGTGAACAGCACACAAAACAGCAACGTTGCCTCATCAGCCGCACCTCCCTCGTCGTCGGCTTCTCCTGGAGTCGGCACCGGCAGTAACACAAGCACTGCCTCTGCAGGCGCGACGCAAAGCGTGAATTCCGGCAAAGAACCGATGAGTTCGGCTGTGCTCGCGAAGAACAGTATGAATTTGCCGCGAAAACTTGTGCGCGGACAGGACGTTTGGCTGGGAAGAGGCGCTGAGCAGACCAGACAAATTCTGAAATGTAAGTTACTACCTGTTACTTGTCGTCACTTTGTTGTCTCACTTTAATTGCGCAAATTGCTGCGGTTGCGAATTCGAGTGGCGACCAGTAATTAATAGCGGTTAATCACAGGCATGTGGTGCGGACAGTCGTTCAAAAGCCTCGACGACATGACTCGACATATGCGTGTCACGCAGCACTACACGAACATTATCAGTCAGGAACAAATAATTTCTTGGAAGACTCCCGAAGACAAATTAGCCCAGGCACAGGTGAACGCAGTGCTCACATGTAAGGTTTGCGATGAGTCTTTCGGGTCGCTAAAGGAATTGTCGATTCATATAGTTAAAAATGCACACTACAAGGAACACATAATCCGCAGTATGACAGAAGGCGGTCACGGGAGACGACGACAGACCCGAGAGCGGCGAAAGAAATCGCTTCCTGTCCGCAAACTGTTGGAATTGGAGAGAATGGAATTGAAACCATCGGATTCTGCGAGCAGAGAATCCGACGGAAAGAAAAGTGCGAACGGAGGCTCGAACCAAAAGGAAGCTGAGGAGAAGAAAAGTGATGGATACTCAGATACGCCCTTTTCGGAAACAGCCTCTACGAGGAGTGCTTTAATGAGTAATTCAATGATTTCGTGCGATGAGTGTAATGAAAAAATCGACGCGAAAAACTTCATTGTGCACATAAAAACTTGTAAATCGGTTGCATCGATCGCCAAATCGGACGATATCAAATCGCCCTGCTCGTCGACGGGATCGCGACCAGCTTCGGGACCACCGTGTAGTGAGCCCGCTGAGAACTCGACAGGAGGTACTCTCAATGCTAATGAAACTGGTGAAACTGCCAACACTGAGTCCGCTAAACGTGTGGGCGATAACGACGCTGCCGGTGAAAGCGGCTCTGTGCTTTCCGCCATCGAAAGGTTAATCGAGAAGTCATTCGATACGAAATCGAGAAGAAATCAAACGACCGGAATCCTGCAACGACTCGGCATCGACGAAGAAGTTTGTCCGCCGTGGCAGAACATATCCGGCTCACAGTCTCACTTCCCCTCCTGGTCGTCGATGAAAGATTTCGGCGCCTGCAAAGACCGCAAGTCAATTAGTCCCGTGCCGTCTGCCACTTCCTCTTCGTTCGCCAAAGAGAACGGATCAATTGACAGTTCACCTGAGTCGTCGTGCGACGATTCCAACAGTAGTTGCAGTTCGACAGTCGGTGTGCATCTAAATGCCAATTCAACGAATGCAACGAACACTAAACTATCATTTCCAATCTCATCTCTAATCTCAAACGAAGAACAATCTGTGTGCCGACAGCAGGTCTCCAGTCCGCAGAGCATCTGTTCGAGCAGTAGTGCAGAGACACCGCAAATGCCAAGTACGCCACCGCTCGCACTGCACAAAAAATTCAATTCCAAGACTGCGAAAGTGAGAAGTGTATCAGAAAGCAGTGACGAAACAAAGATGAAAGCGTCGCAAATAAATGACAGAACGGACAGGAACGAGAAATGCGTCAAAAATGAGAAAAATGAGAGATGTGAGAAAAAACGCACAGAAAAAGGGTGTAAATCGAGCCGAAAACGAAGTGATAGTCAAAGCTCTGTTCCTGAGAGAGACTCTTCCAAATCGCCAAACATTCACAAGTCGACTGAGAACTCTGACGGACAACAGCAGTGTTCGCAGTCGTTTCATCCTTTAATGGAACTGCAAAAACTTTTGGACAAAACTGATTCCGGTTCGAAAAAGCAGAGCAATAACAGCGCTGTGAACGCCAAGTCGGCCTCTTCGAACTCGTTGCTCGCGTTTAACTGGGCGTTCAGTGAAGCGACCACCGGTTGCACCTCTAACCCGTGTACCACCTCAGCAGCCGGTCGCTCTTCGCCAGCGAGTACTGCAAACCAGAGTTCGAGTCAATCTCAGCCTAATTGCATAAAGTGTGCCTTTTGTGAAACTCAGTTCGTTTCGAAAGGAGCTTATAGACACCACCTCTCGAAAATTCATTTCATAAGTAACGATAAAGAGGGCAAAGAGACCGAAAAGAACAGCAAACTTGTCACTCCGACACCCGACGCCGGAAACGGCACCAGCTCTGCCACACAGAGCGGACCCGAAAGTCCGCACTCGAAATTTCTGAAATATACTGAATTAGCGAAACAGTTGTCCAGTAAATATGTTTAAATTTATTTGAAACTCATTAATCATATCAATCCTTGCTTCAAATTCAAACATTTCTCGCTTTTCTCTGAAAATAACGAGAAAATAAAGTTTTCAATGTTATTATAAATAAAGGTTATTTAATAAAATTATAGGACAAGGCTGACAATGCAACTGTGAAACTGTTCCTTTGACGAGTGTAATTCATTCGCGAATCGATTATTATTCAAATCGTTTCTTATAGCAATTATTTATTAAGCATTGAATACGAGTTCACGAGAGTCGTGATTCGCTGCCACAGCCACATTTTGTGTACACTTTTGGCCATTTGTCAGATCGCAACAAAGTGTAACAGCGATTGGTGACGAAAGGAGTGACATATCGGTCGTTCACGTCTTTCACTGCAATTGAGTGACACTCGAGTGGACAGCAAAGGTAAAGGTTGCCACAGCGAATTGAGTATTAATTATAATTTCCGGGAAATAAACGGTCACGAAATCGTCACCGATGGCTTGAATCACACACCGCTCTTGACCCATTTTCGTGATTCCACTGATTTCGTAACAGCTTTGCAGAAGAAGCTGGTTGTGGCGCATTCATGCATCGGTGCATTGATTTATTCGATGGTTGCAACATTTGACGCATCGAAGGCTGAGCAGTGACAGAGAAGCCTTTAGACGATAAGCAAGACAATCGCTTCAAACACCTTTTCCACAAAACTGGGCGTTTGACGGTAAAAATAAGAAATGTCACATGTAATATTAATGAATTATTGCCTTTCTGGAAAACGCATTTTGAGTCTTTAAAAATTTAGTTGAAAATAAATTTTCGCCTCAGAAAGATTCTTGTAAAATTCGTGATGAAAGTTGATTTCCTTCTGAAATTGATTACCAAATTTTGAAAATTGACTTTTTTCAATTACGTTAAGATTTTAAAAAGGTGAGTGAAAGCGAGTGACTGATGCGCGGCCATTGATCGCCGGCAATGCATTCATCTGAAAAGTGATGAACGAAGAGAAGGACACAAGATCCGAGTTCCGAACCAGTGAATGCACACAAGACACGCATTCACTTAAAAGAGTTCTCGCAGTGTTGCAATGTTGTTGTTGTCGTTTCCAGTTTATTGTGTATTCAATACGAATATTACTGTGAACAGCGATTCTGCTGCATGTTTGCTGCTTGCAAAAAAGGAATTCATGACGTTTCGTTGCAATAAATCTTTTTAATTGTTTCGACGACATTTGCTGCGAACGCTTTTATTCTCGATTCGAAATATGAAAATACATAAAATACATCTTTTGTTTGCAAAGGAAATGCAAATTTTTATGTATTTTTTGACCTTTTAAATCATTGATTTAATGAATGCAAAAATGTAGAACCAGAAGCGTACACATGTATGCGAATGTATGCATGTACGCAACCAGGAGCGAACAGCCAGCCAAGCTGCCACTTCAATTCGTGTCTCTGCGTCTCTATTCGTGTCCTGACGACGATCTGTGAGTTCGTAATCAATGCTTTCGGCGGTTAATTATTCCGAAAAGCGATCGTATTTGCATTTTTGTTGTGCCATTTGTCAATCAATGCTGAAAACGCGATTCGAGAAACGATTGGAAAACGATTCACATATTCAATATTAAATAGCCGCGAAACGCATTAAAAACAGGAAATCACATAGAAAATGTTAATAATTTGAAAGTAATTAATGATTTTCTTTCAAACATCAATACAACTCTTTATGTGCTCCTCAAATGATTAATGATTATTTTACAATTTATTGTTATCGTAATTATTTCAATTCGAAATTCTCGTACTATTCGTTGCGCTCTTATTTCACTATAATTACAATTCTGTAAGAATATATCAGCGATCATTTATTTTCTAGTTAAATATCTTCTTCCAATTTCAGAAACGACAATTAACTGCCATTTTAAAAATTTTCTTTACACTTCTCGAAACTCATTTTGTTAAATTCGGTTGCAAATGACGGTCATTCGTTTAAGCATCAACGTTCGACTGCCAAAATACACAGCCATTGTACACATGCAAACTGCGTACGGCGAATAGTGCACTACTGCTGCATCCGAATCAATTTCGAGAGTATAACGTGGCATTTATATTCTAATCATTGGAGCCATCAATCAGCTGAATTGCAAGAGACGAACTGCCGAACACATCACTCAGAATTTTAGTGATTCTCAGAATTTTTCAATTGGAAAGCTGTTTTATATGAGATCGATTCTGTGAAGCGACTCTCATTTCGTTTATTTTTACGCGATAAAAAGAGACAAACAGCCGTATATTAGCCCTGCCACTCAATTGCATAACATTTTTTTCTTAATTTAATGGAAGCACACGAATGTGCAGCAGACATTAACAGCAATGAAACCCAGATTCTGTTAGAAAAACAACTGCGAATGCGAATAACTGTTGATCACGAATTAAGCCGCAGTTTCTGGCAATAAATTCAACGTGATTCAAGCAAACAATTCTTGCATTGCAAACTATTGCAACGATAAGCGAGCAACGTTCGCGATTCGACCGTAAACCGTTACAAACATTCGCTTGTCGTTGTCGCCATCGATTTTTGGCCGCAAAACAGGCGAATATTGATAAGAACGACGAATTTGTGAACACAACGCGATAATTGCGAATAATCGCTTTAAAATGGTGTTCGTGTTCGCAATTCTCCAAAAATGGATCTTTAATTGAAAATGTAAAACGCTTTTTGAGATGCAAGCGAGAAACAAGAAAGAGACTGGCGTTGAAATGAAGAAACGTTTGGGACGATAAGACCGCAGGTGACTACACGTTACTGTAACGTGTGAAATGCGAAAATTTGTCTGTTGCTTGCTCGTAATGTTGTTTATTCATTGTTAACCGTTTGTGAATTAAAAGATTCCTACAATGATGAAATAGTTGAAAGGTGCTTTTGTTGTGAAGGCAAACAATCGAAAAGAAAGTTGTTTTGCAGTGATTTCGCATTGTGCATCCACTGTAAACATTGAAACAGTACCCGTTTGAATAACACTTGAATAGTGAGGATAAATGTCTCGTGAACTCGCAATCGATAACATTTTAAGGATTGAGTTTAAAAGCTAAAAAAAGCTCGCGGCGATTGTTGCATGTGTTGTGAGTGTTAATTTTAACCCTTTCACGTTTCGAAGTGAGAAGCAGTGAAAAATGAGCGACGAATGTAAGCAGTCACCGGAGACCGAAGCAAAAACGAATATTTGGTTGTCATTACAAACGTTTATTAACATTTCGTGGGTAAATTGAGTGTGTATTGGCAAAGCATTCGAGAGTTCGCAAACAACTAATGGATTCTTGACAAACACAGCCGAAAAAACTCGTTCATTTTCGCGTGTTTCGCGCAAAAAGCTCTGTTGGAGAGAAGAAGAAGCAGGAAAACAAGCACACCTTCGCAATTATGAAAGTTATAGCCTAGAGTATTGTTGGGGAAGAGACGCAGATGTGTTGTGCTCAATGTTCGCCGTACGTTGAATGCGGTGTTTCACAGTGTTCACTTTGAACGCATAATATTAGCATTAAAAGTGCAAGGATACGGGGAACGCAGCGCACAACTGAGTGATGGATGAAATGCCATCGTTGCTGTCAAAGTTAAAACGGAGAACGGACTGATATATGGAATGGGGTCCTTTCCCGAACAGAATAATGTTTCTTCTCTGAAAACAGTGAAACGTTCCACATTCGCTTTATTATTATTACAACATTTACTAGACTACAGCTTATGGCGCTTAAAACTGCTCTCGGCTTTGGTTTCACGCTTTTATCACAGGTCTTTGTCAATAAATGACGCTCTGTTTTTCTCTTTTCCAGCAAAACACGAATGCTTTTTAATTTACATTTTTGAAATTTACGAGATTTTCTCTCGGATTTCTCAGCCATTCGTTGCTGCAAAAGTCGCACACTTTCACGTCTGCCGATCGCTTCAATCCATCACTGCTTTTGTCAGACTCGCTTTGCAAATTATATTTAATACAATTATTGCTTCTCGACATCCAAAGAGGATAAATTATGCGAGAAACGATTTATGTTTGCCTCGCAAATCGTTTCTATTTCAAGGAATCGAGTAATAAAAGAATGAATTCATTCGTTTGCAAAATGTTGCGTAAATCGGTGACGTTTGAAGAGAAGCCGCGGCAAACGTTGTTTTGTTGTGCACACAACAATCGCGGCTCATTAAAGAACCCATTTTGGGTCATCTCGATGTTAGCCTATTTTACGTGTCGCATTTCAATTATTCGATCGCTCGTTTTAATATTCTGCACCACTTTCCTTGCTTGTGTGCAATAATCACACTGAACTAGCTTTTTTGCGAGTCGAAATTAGTTTTGCGATTAATTGCAATTCACTCGCGAGTTTAGGTGAAAATGAATATTGCGAGTTGTTCCCAATATTAATCAAAAAAAAAAAAAAATGAAAACTAATAACGAAAGTCGTGCAGTTGTATTTGCAAACAAATGGAACAAATATTGAAATCGATATGTAAATCGATTGACGCAAAATAATTGAAGTTTACAACTGTGAATACTGCCATTTCAGCTGAACAGAAAGAGTTGTGCAATAAACGTATGCACTGTTTGCGGTCAGTTGAAAGTCACGGCCAGCTTGTGAACGTCGGCTGTTTGACACAATCGCTGGCAGTGAACGACGTTTGGCAGGCATTGAAGAATCACAGGCTTCGCAGTGTATAAAATGTTGTGCGAAAAGTGTATTGAATCGGGCAATAATAGCGAAGACATATTTCAAATTAGTCATCACAGTATTTGACAGGCTTACTCGGCGCGATCATATTTTATGTGTCCTCTGTTCTCTGTTCCTCTTTTGAGTGACAAACTCGGTGCGAGAAATGAAGAAAAGCTTCCGAGAAGAAGAAAGGGCTTAAAAGTCAAAACCAAAAGTTGGCCAACGAATTATTGCGAAGCATTTAACCAAGAAACCATTTTTAAAGGAAAGGGGCTCATAATTTATAAGTTTGAACAATATTTTCAAACTTTTCTCTTTTCATTCGTTTTCTTTTTTGTGAGCTGCTAAAAACGAAACACGAAATGTACGCAAAGATGTGTAACTTCACGAATAATGGGCCGCAATCACCTTGCATGCAAAACGTTGTTTGTTGCGCGAAAATCGGTTAAAAAATAATTTTACATTCACTTTACACTGGCAGTTGCATTATTGCAGCAGCAATATTTTATTGACAAAAGGCGTATTGTACACATTTGTGTCACATTGTGTGTGATGTGCGCCGATTTCGCTGATATTGTGTGATATTCCTCTGATATTGTGCATCACTGCAATGATTTACAGCGAAAAGAGTAACTGAACTCAGAACTGTTGGAGCAGTCGACGTGTCCGTTTTTTGTGAACAGCACTCGATTCTCGATTCTATGTCCTTTCGATAATAGAAACACATAAAAAGACGTTCGATTGTTGATTTGCAGCTAAAAAATATGTGGGAAATACAGCAGAACAGCAGTTCAATGTACACACTGTACACTGTACACACTTTATAATGGTTATAAGTAAACTTCAATACTTTTTAAACACATGTCGAGATTGAAAACCCGAGACATTTGATTTATATCGGAATCGGTTTGCTTCTTATTCTCGGTTTCCCTTTTCTTTTCTCCTTAAATACTGAATTTGCTTTAAGATTTATTGCTTTCCGTCTTTACGAAAATTACGCTTTTTTGGACACTCGCAGTTTTCGACAGTCTGCCGAGCTTTTGCCACTGAAACAGAACATAGAGAAACAGTGTTGCACTGAACACAACTGAAGCAACTTTCAAATTCGAGTCTTGTTTCGTGTAAAATATTGCTTTTTATCCCATATTTCTGTGCGACAACTAAATTCATACCTACTTTTGTCGTAATTTAACTCACATTTTATTATAAATATTTTTAAGTCAAAAGTCAAAGAAAATTTAGTAAAAGTAAGACTTTTTGAGCAGCGAATACAGGCGAATATATCATAGGTATTCTTTCACCTGTCCTATGCTTGTCAGGACATTAATCAAACCATTTCTTAGACATTTTAATGTGCCTGCTTCTGTGGAAGGTTCGCAGTCTTGTTCGCACTGCTTTTGCGATATTCGTTCGCATTGACACTTCATTTCAGTGATGCCATTGATTGCGACACATTTCACGAGAAAGTTGTCAACAATTGAACAATTAGCAGTTGAATGCTGCGCTGTCTTCCCTAATTCGCACTGATCGAACGGTCGACACACGAATTTAAACGTACGAATTCATAATTAAGAATAATGAAATTGAATTATGAAAAATGTGTTGCAAGTGCAAGAAAGTGAATGTTTTAAATGAAATTTGGTTCGTCGTACATTCGCAGGTAATTAGCGTCAAGAAGTTAAGTCGACATTTTTAATGGTTTTCTTCAAAGAAGTGTAATTAATTTCGGATACATATTGAAGTGAAGCAAGTGAAGCCTCGCAATTAGTAAACACTTTTCTCGCAGATTATTACGAAAAAGAGGATTGAAACTTAATTTCTTACGTTTTTGCAGTGAAAAACAATAAAAAGTGAAGTCTAAACTGCCTTAAGTTCTTTGTGCGAAATTCACAAAAAATATGACAACTTCTTTAATGATAACTGAAACGTCGTTTTCTATAAAAATGATTGGGAAAGGATTTTTAAAAAGGAAAAGCAAGAGAAGCGTTAATATATAACGAAATCCTGAGCAGCTTTCGGCAAAAAAGTTTTAATCTGCTGCAGCAACATTAACATTACGACAACAACCCTTCACTTTCTGAAAAAGACATTCACTACATTCACTTTTCTGTGCATCGCTTGTCGTATGTTTGATGTGTTTTCGCTCCTCTCAAAATTAATCTTCATTTTTATTCCAGTGATGCCTGTCAACAAAGCTTCTGTTTTTGATGTTCTTTGATGTTCCATTGTTTTAAAAGAAATCCGCCTTATTTCGCTCACCATTCGCTCACATTTCGTTCATTCGCTTCAATGTCGGCCGACGAGTGATGTCTGTTTGTTTGCAGTGTTTCGCAAACGTCTGCTTTTATTTGTCGACCGAGACTCGACTCGTGAATGTTGATCTAATCGAATAAGAGAATGGACACAAGTCGTTCGACCACTTGTTTCGTCCGAAAATGAAACTCGTCAACTGCTGTGAACTGTTGAGGAGAACGTAAGCGCAGCCATCAGTTGGACGCATTTAATTAGTTGCACTTAGAAAGTGTTTGTCTTGCCTTTTCTTGCAGCAGACACTCTTCAAAGGAAGACACGAAATGATAAAATGTGACAGAATTAACGAGCGTTGAAGAGATGAGAGAAGAGAATGCAAGAGTACTGCGAGCAGAGAAGAGCATCGCATTTTTCGTCACAACTCGCGAATCAAACTTTTTGTTGCGAACGTTGCGACGGACAGCAAATGGAAAGCAGCGATCTTGTGACAAGTGAAATGCTTGATAAGAAATTTTTATTTGCGCGAAGATTTCCGGCGGAACTGTGACACTTTGATCTCCGTGTCACTCTTTTCTTCGCGAGCTTTCTTTGCTCGACACTCGAAGGCAAAGCATCGCTGTCCACTTTTTTCTTTTAACACAAATATATATTTCTTTTATTTGTATCTTTCAAACAAAACAAAAGCTTAGCGAAAAGAAACAATGGACACAACATTTTGACAGTCACTGTCAAAATACGTGAAACTTTGAAGACCTCAGCTTCTAATAGACTTCACTTTCCAGCAAATCTTTGACTTTTTGGTTTTCGAATACAAATGAATTTATTGCTTTTCGATTCGCATTTCCTTTTCAGTCACGAAACTCAGTGAAAAGAGTCACAAAACAGCAGAACTTTGATCGGTCTGAACATGATTCGCAGCGTTTCGTTTAATTGAATGTTGCATCCATTATTGTCATAGAAATCATTGAAACCATTTTCTTTGAAATTGTAATTAATTGCGTTTCAAAAAATAAAGAGCAACACTTGAATCTTGAAGTTGTGTGCTTGTAATGAGAATCGAGCAGTGAGAGAGCCGCATCAATTCATTCACAAATTGAATGCATCACACAAGCAAAGGTGAAAACAGGTCAATATTCTGAATCCGTCGCTTTCATTCGCTTCGTTTCGCATCGTTTCCGAATTTAGTTTTCAATTTCACTTTTCGTAAAAAGCTCTCACTTATTCTCACATTTATCGATAATCTTTGCGCGAAAAAATTAATATTCGTACATTCGCACTGCGAACCGTTTAAGCATTGAACGCACTAATGTAATGAACTACATCGAATTGAGTGAATTCGACGAGTCATTTGCGTACTTTAAATCTATTCAAATGTTTGTTATGTTTGTAAATTGGTTTTCACAGTAATTAATCGCATCAATGATTATTTCACCTTTTTCTTGTGTTCATTTTCTTTTTCAATATTATAAGGATCAACGATTCCTGTTCCATTAATGGTTACTTAAATCAACGAATTACAAATTTGTATCGAATTTCGAATGTAAACAAGTGCGATGTGGAGATGATTGTAAAGAAAACGCATGCATTCAATGTTTGACAGCAGTGATAAAGAAAGAAAGACGACAAGCAAGGCTCACTTTGCAGAACAGTGTGCACAGTGCACTTACTTTCTTGTGTCGTGAGTCTAATTTGAATGAACATTTGTTTCGTTGTCCCTTAAAAACGATTAAACATGGAAAGCAAAGCGAGTCACAATGTTGGCAGTGTTCGTGAACCCTTTTCGAATCGATCGCACGTTACAAACTCAGCAAAAGCAGTTTCCTTAATTTCGGTTTTATTTAATCATTGCTAATGAATGTTTGACTGAAATGAGTCTTTCAATTCATTGCGATCGTTGGTGAGCAGAGAGGATGCGATGCGATGCGATGCAATGCTTACGTGTTACATCACTGGCTTCGTCTGCACACATAATATTTATGACACTTTTCTTGCAAAAGGCGATCACGTTAAAATTGAGCATATAAACAATCCTTTATCACTTATTTTCAACGAGAATTAATTTTGAAAAATTAACTTTATTCGCAATTATATAATGTAATAACGTAAGTAAATTGGTTTGAAAGCAGCTGTTAAACTCATAAACTGTTCCATGATTTGTGGCTTCGAGTGCAACACTAATGAAAAGATTTGTTTCTGCAACAAACCTATTTACACCATTTCCAAAATTCACGCATTATTTGCTAAATTTGTGTGTGAATTATGACTACATGAACATTCCGAAAGTGTACAAGATACTACCAAAGTGTACTATTTGAACATTATTGAAGAAAGGCATCAATTTTCAATTAAACTGAAGATTTAGTTTAAATCTTCGTTTTCTGGGAGCAAATGAATGCTGCTCTCGATCACTGTTTATTCAGTGTTTTCAAACGACGAACAAATAAAGTGAAATTGAAGCTTATCTGCAGAAAGTGTGTCTCATATCATTGATCGCAATATTCGTTTCCGAAACGGAGATCAAAAGCAGATTAATTGCTTAGAATTAAAAGTTTGAGCAATTATCTAAGATTTAAGAGTGTTTCGCTTGGAGTGTCCGTTACTCGCGAAATTATAAACGAGTGCAACGAAATTATCCCATTGGCGTATTTAGAGGCCGAAACTGGACCTAAGGGTCGCATCTTTGCCGCGTGTTTTTCGCGAAATATGTCTCAAAGATGAGCTTTTATTGTCCATAAATATAATAATGAAACACTATTATTACAGTATTTATTGTTATGCGTTTCCGGAGATAAAAGAAAGAAGCATTTTTTAGCGGTTCGCGAGCTTTTTGTGTCGTTTATTTTGAAAGCAAAGGTTTCTCGAATTCATTCTCTTCTCTGCTGCATGTTTGTGTGCATTCGTTGATGCTGGACATCGATGCCGCTGCTGCTGATGATCACTGCGATAAAGATGAACGTTAATGATGATGATTCGTTTGCGAATCTAATCGTTAGTTTGTGACTTGTTCTCCGTTCGCAAACTCATCTCTTCGCTGTTGTGCAGTTGGCGAACGTTTCGATGTTTGCTCGCAGTGTTAGTTGCCGGTCGTCTCCATCAGTCTCTCGGGTGCATTAAGTGTCACTTTCCGAACCGCTATTAGGCTGATTGATGGCTGCCAGTTGTCCGTTGCTCCGTTTGTCCGTTTCTTTTTGCGCTGCAAACCTCAATGTGCTCTCTGTGTGCTTCACTGTGTGCTTCAATGTGCTGCAATAAATCACTGCTTTCCCCTCTGCGTTCACAATGGCGTAAATTAAGAATGGCGCTTTCAGAACTGGCCTCACAGCGTTTCGATGCTTCGTTGTTTAAACTATTATAATGCGCACAGTAATATCCATGTTTTCAATAAATTATTAATAAAATATCGCTTTCGAAACGCCCTCTCAAAGTCCGTTTTCAGACATTTTTCAAACAAAAAACTTATTGAAAATAATTACCGCAATAAATACATAAATATGAAATCGATATTCGTACGCATTCGAAGCATTCGTAGTCAAGTTTCACACTTAAACTGCTGCACTGAGTCAGTCAGCAAGATACAATAATGTGTGAACACTTGTACTCATTGGACACGGAATGAATTCGCGTGTTTCTGTTTTCTTTGAACGTGTAAAGAGATGCACACACATACACACATATCGCACACATTTAATGCTTTAATCAAATCTCGTAAATTACACGAAATTCACGTAATAATTACAAGAAAGAGCATCACTTTCCAGATTACTGTGAATGCGTCGCAATAAAAGTTTCACTTTAATTCAGCCTTTAAATTCACTTTTGATTGTGTCTCACATTTCGTAATTACATAACACTGAACTTCACTTAAAGTCGCTTTTTAAACGCGGAATTATAGTTTGAAAGGCATTAAGCGCTTCAAAGGTATGAGTTTTACGCATTAAATGTATAATTACGAGATTATTACGCATTAAACTATGCATTGCTACACATTTCGAACAGTTTGCACACTTTCAAAGCAGCAATGGCAGTGGTACACATTTAACATGTACAAACATTCACAGCAAACC
>NCKV01000362.1:0-19133 GCA_003675905.2 Leptotrombidium deliense
CACGAAACAGTGACGCTAAATTTGTGAAACAGCGTTACTTCTGATTCGTCCCTTGGAACAAATTGCAAGTTTTTTGTTGCACTGATTTCGTTGAAAAATCAGCTGAAAATGGTTTGTGTTTAAACATGTGTTCCGATTAATTTAACGGTTCTTTTCTTGTTGCAGAATAAACTAAAGTCGACACAAAAGGATAAAGTCAAGATTTTCATGAATTTAACAGCTACAGGAGAGAAGACGGCTATTTATTGCCTTAATATGTACGATTGGAAACTTGAAGTGGCCACAGATGCTTACTTTAATGACCCTTCCGTGTATTACAGAGATAATGCAAAACTTAATAATTGTATTGACAAAAAGAAAATGGATTCCTTCTTTAATCGTTATAAAGGTTTGTTTAATTAGTACACTTTTAGCTTTTAATATCAATATCAAAGATTCAGGTGATAAAATCACTACTGATGGAATCCTTAGTATGTTGTCTGATTTGAACTTTACTCCGGAAGACGTAAAAGTATTGTTATTGGCATTCAAATGCCGTTGTGAGCAACAATGTATAATTACAAGAGATGAGTTTATACATGGCTGTCAAGAAATGAATGTTGACAATTTGGAGAAACTAAAGTCGAAATTAATAAGTTTAGAAAACGAAATGTATAAAGACGACAAGAAATTGAAAGAATTATATTTATTCACCTTTAATTACGGCAAATTAAGCAGCGGACAAAAATCTCTTGACGAGGAAACCGCGGTTGCTTATTGGAGAATACTGTTCGCTAACGGACAGAAATTCAAATTTTTAAACGAATGGATAAATTACTTGGAGGAATGCAATCAGAAACGTGCGATAAGTAAGGACACGTGGAATTTATTGTTCGACTTTAGTTTAATGATTGACGATCAAATGAATAATTATGATGAAGAAGGTGCGTGGCCTGTGCTTATCGACGAATTTGTTGATTGGTGGAAGAAACAAAAACACTCATCGTCTGCGTAAATCCAAAACGAAAACCTGCACAAAGAATTTAAAACATTAACTCTATTGAAACATTTCAAAAATAAAGTCATACGCTTCCGTCAGATGCTGAAGCACCAACTTTGTCCCCGCGAGAATTCCAACATACTTCGAATATTCCACCGGTTCCTTTGTATGAATGAATAAGGTGCCCAGTCTGTAGGTAGCCAACAATTTATAGTGAAATTCAATTTATGATACTTACATAAGTTGACCAAATGTGTACACATTTATCGAATGAACCCGAGGCTAGATATTTTCCGTCTGGTGAAAAGGCAACTGAATATACTGGTTCCTGGTGTTCGGTTAAAGTGTGAATAGGTTTCCCTCGTTCAATATCCCACAGGCGAACACTCGAATCAAAAGATGCCGATGCCAAAACTAAATTCATTGGTCCCCCTGCAGGTGACCACTTAATTGTGTAAATTTCTTTTTGATGAGCTTTTAAATCATGCAAGCATTCATCTTTTGCCATTGACCAAATTTTGAGTGTCATATCATCAGAGCATGATGCTAGAAACTGTCCTGAAGGATCCCATTTAATTGCGTTTACTTCGTTTGTATGTCCCATAAACGTTTTTACTGGCTTTTCAGAGCCAAGTTTACAAACATGAATACACTGATCTGTTGAGCACGAAGCAAATGATGTGTTCGTTTGCCAATCAACATCCAAAGCAGGTGCGGAGTGGTACGCGAATTGCTGAGTACATTGCCCTGTAGACGCATCCCAAATGATTGTTGTTTTGTCTACTCCTGCAGACAAAATATAATTGCCTTTTTTATTCCACTTTAGAGCGAAAATAGGTCCTTTGTGTTGTCCTAATGTTGATGCTAAACGACCACTGGTGGTCCATATTCGTGCAAAACCATCGTAAGAACCTGTCGCCAGCAATGTACCGTCACTGTTCCAATCTAAAGATGTTACATCTTTATTTGACGGAACTTCTGTGCCTCCCTTTTGAATACAATGTCTTAAAACTAACTGCTCTGGAGATACATTATCAATATTCAAATTCCAAATTCTGGCAGTTGAGTCCCCAGAACCTGAGGCCAAATAGTCGGACGTTGGATTCCAAGCGCAAATGAATACTTCAGATTCATGTCCCTTTAATATTGTTGCTCGACTCGCCGGAATTTCAATTCCGTCCAAGTCATCAATCGCTGTTGTCGAGGCACTTAATCCACTCGAGTTTTGATTCAATGTAGTCGACAAAGTTGATGTTTGTCCGCTGCTTCCCGTTGTTGTCGTTATGGGAGTAGAATTACATGTAGAACTGGCATTCGTTGCAATGACAGTTGGAGCACTCGACTGTTGAGTCGTAATTGCGTTTGTTGTAACTGATGGTACTGTGGTCGAAGGTGTTGTTACCGGAGTCATTTCGACATCATTTTTGACAGACGACTTTAAATCGGCGTGCTGTTGTATTGAAGATTTTTGATTGCTATTTACTAAATTATTCACATTTCCGTTGTTATTTTGAACATTCATCATTTGTTGCCTCTGTTGAATAATGTCCGGCATTACGGCATCTATGAGTGAAAGTGATTCTATAATTCTTTCCGAACCGTCTTCTCCAATTGAAATCTCAGCCTCAGTGTATTGAAGTCCTTTTTGAATAATATTCAGCAAAGCTGCGGGTGGTACAAGAGAACCATTGATGTTCGATGATACGATGTGTGACTCTATTCCAAAAGTATATGCCGAGTGCGTAAAGCCAGATTCTTGCAAATACCGATAAACCAAATAATTAACTTCATCCGAGTTAAACGACATTTTTCAGAGTACGCCACACTCCGGCACTTATAATATTCACGCTGCCATCTGACGATTGTTGTCACAATCAGAGCAAGTTTGGTTCTAAAATGCAGAAAGAGAAAGTGAATTCAATCAAATGTGTCATTGTCGGCGACGGAACAGTTGGAAAAACAAGTTTACTGATTGCTTATACAACGGATTCATTTCCAACAGAATACGTGCCGACAGTGTGAGTTGGTGTCACTGTTTATTACAGTTACAAGTTATTCTTTAGTTTATAACGTTTTTATTTATTGTTGTTTTTTAACACAGATTCGATAACTATAGTGCATCAATCAATTACAAAGGAGAACAAATTAGCTTAGGTTAGTGTTCGTTTACTTATTAATTCACTCATTTGTCTGCAATTCCAAGGCTTATGGGATACTGCTGGACAGGAAGATTACGACCGTTTACGTCCACTGTCATACCCCCAAACAGATATATTTTTAATTTGCTTCTCGGTGTCATCTCCGTCTTCGTTTGATAATGTTACTATCAAGTGGATACCAGAAATCAGACATCACTGTCCCGATACACCTCTAATACTTATTGGAACAAAAATTGATTTGAGAGATGAGCAAAAGTATATTAGTGAAAAGCAAAGAAAAGAATCGTTTGTTTCACGAGAAAAAGCAACCAAACTTGCCAAAAAAATCAAAGCACTGAAATATTTTGAATGCTCGGCTTTAACGCAAAAAGGTTTGTTCTTTAATATGTAACAAACGGATATCTAGAAAGTGAATATTGCAGGTGTAAAGCAGATATTTGATGAAATGGTCGTTCTAGTTTTGAATGAACGTGAAAAACGAGACCAGTCTAACTGTGCGAACCATGAGAACCGAGTAAATAATTCGAAGTGTTTATTAAGTTAAGGCCCCCGAGTGAGTAAAAATGGCGATGAACGCGCTCAGTCTTTATGTGACGACTCTTCGCACTCTTCTTTCGACGACAAACGCTTCCAACACAAACTCTGATTTGAATAGACTACTTTACTATTTACGCTCCTCGCTTCAATGTTGTGTGTGTTCTTCATTGCTGGTTGTTCCGATGTCATCGACGGTCTCCTCCTGTCAACATCACGTTTGCAAACAGTGCATCGGCGGCAAAATGAAACTTAAACCTTCATGTTCATGGTGTAAAGATCACTCCAAGTTCATAGAAAACATTCAACTTAGAATTTTATTGCAACTCTATAAAAATTTGTGTCAATTTGTTTTTACGGAAAAGACAATTCTCCAGAAATGGGCTAATGTTAAAGTAGGGGGCGTTAATGATTTACAGACTTGCTCGACGGTTTCTGGTAGCAGTAACGACGAATCGACGTGGTTCACATTGCGTGAGTTAATTACAGAAGGTTCGAACTATGGTGATCAATACTCATTTTCGGAACCAACACATGTCAAGTCATCCACTCAAAGGAATGGTTTTCAAAATAGTGCTGGGGACACGAATACAACTGTGACCTGCTCTTTGTTATCGACTGCGTCTACTAGTAAATTAGTAAAGTCATCTAATGTTGCGACAACAGTCATGGCCCCAGTGAATAAATCACCGATTACAACATCATCAACGACGCACTCGTCTGTGTTGTCTCAACAAAAGGTGAAACAAAGACGAGGTTGTCGTTGTGGTTTAGCAACTGCGAATCCAGGAAAATTAACATGCTGCGGCCAGCGTTGTCCATGTTACGTTGAAGGTAAAGCTTGTAAGGAATGCAAATGTCGAGGCTGTCGGAATCCGAATAAAGCGAATAAACAGCAGAGAATCAGCAACGATGAAGAAGATAATAACAGTGCATTTATTTTAATTCAAAACTGTTAGAATCATTCGAATGTGAATATTTTAATATTAGAATCATGTCCTGTGGTAATTATTGTTTGATTGTTTTTCCAATAAATATTTGTAATTGAAGACATTGGATGACATTTGCGTAGTTGAATTTGCTTGAGCGGTTCATCGATATTCCAAATAATGATATTTGTATCGAGTGATCCGGAAATCAATTGTTTTGAATTGGAAGACCACGACAAACAATTGACGGTTGCCTGGTGAGCGCTCCAATCAACCTCCGAGTTGAGCTGATAGTTTAAGTCTCTCCTGTATATGATAACGCGACGATTTTTGTCGCAAACAGCCAAACATCTGAAATCCGGTGAATAGGCTAACGCTGTTATAGCATCTCGGTGCACAATTTCAATTTTTTCCTTAACTTCCAGTTTTCCGTCATTAAATGAATAGATAAACACCTTCTTATCTTTGGAACCAATCGCCACTTCCTCCCCATTTCCATCGGTTCCAATTGCTATACATGTTCCTTCGTACTTGACTTTCTCTTTATAGACTACTTGAAAATCTTTTACAATAATTAAGTGTTGATAACAAGTAATGATCACATATTCGTCTTTAGTAACAACACCGGCTCTCGGTTGAGAGTCAAGCTTTACTTCTTGATCCATGTATTCTTTGGTTTCCAACGAAATGAATTTTAATTTATCATCCAGCCCAAGGGAGTAAATAACATTCTTTCCAGTAAATATTGATTCCACTTGGTTTGAATGTTGCTTTTTTGTTGTGTTTCCTTCATTCGAATTCAAGTCGTAATAAAATATTTGGCCGTCGCAAGAACCAGTATAAATTATGTCATCATTATAGGCGAACGCAGTAATAGGTTTATTTTGACCTTTAACGATTCGCACAACGTTTTCTTGTCTTTCATCCAAATAATTAATAAAACCAGAGAGAGAAACAGAAAGTATGAATTCGTTTTGCCACAAACAAGAAACTTGTTGATCATTCACCTCATTTCCAAACTTCCACGTTTGAATACATTTTTGCGCATTAACGTCATACAATTTTGTTGTCTTATCTCCAGAACATGATATTATTTTATTAGAATCTTCACTGGAAGGCCAACAAACACCATAAATGCCTCCTTTGTGTTCATTAAATTCAAGCACTTTTTCATTTCCTTCATTCTTAAAAATACATAATTTTCCATCAAAACCACCGGAAGCAAAAAAATTTCCGTCACTTGCATACCGTACTGACTGTACATACTTTTGGTGATCGTTCAATTGATTTTTAAACTTAAAAGGTGGACCTTCGTAAATAGCAATGAAATTATCATCACTTCCAGTAATTATTTTGAACGGACGTTTTGGACGAAAGTCACAAGAATTTATTTGTTTTGAATGCCCAATTATTTCACCCAGTGAAGTTCCAGTGTCCACTGAAATAACATGTCCAAATTTTTCTCTGCCTTCTCCGACAACCACCATTCGTTGTGAATCATGTGACCAGGCTATATCTTTTGTCATTCCCACAAACGGCTGATACTCAGCTTTCAGAATATGTTCTTTTTGGGTAGTGTCCCATATTCTAACTTTTCCGGTGATATCGCCGGAACAAATGTAAAAACCAGACGGAGAATACTTCGCGACAGTTGTTTGCGAAGAATGTTCAGTGTAAATATCACTGATTTCCGGATGCCGAATATCGCGAATAATTACAGAATTTCCATTTGTATATAAAAAGTTTTTTCCTTTCGGATCACCGCCTAAGACGAGAGGATTTCCTCTTTGTGTTCGTGGCAGAGTAGCAATTATCGCCCCTTCATTCAAAAAGTGACAGAAATAAGATTTAAAGAAAAAAGTTAATGCACACTTACTATTCCGAATCATTGCGATGAGTGAGCGAAATTCGATATGAAAGGCGAAGTCGACAAATAATTGGTTGAAAAACGCCTTTCAATTTTGTTTTCTTTTTCAAAAACCAAATTTGGGAACAAACACTTATTTACAACTCGGGACGTTCTGTTCATTGCGTCTTTTCCCTCTGATGGCCGCACTTGCTAACATTCGTACTCCTCTCAAATACGGTTTATTTCCAGTTTTCAAAGAAAAAAATGTTCATTTGTATGATTTAAAGACATGGATTTATCTTAAACTAAATTTTGAAGGGAATAAAAACATTTCATTTAAAGATATAATTTATTTCGGACGACTGAATTTTTGTGACTCCGGTGTTGTTACTTTTGTGCATAAACAACGCAAAGGGACTGAAACATTGAAACAGGTCGTAGAATCGTATAAATGTTGCAATAATGAATATTTATTGAGTGTGCGTGTGAAGAAAGAAATCGACTACCAATCCATTGAAAATGTGTTAACTGAACATTTCCGGAATAAACACATCCTTCAACCGGCAGAAAGAATGGAGCGCCGAAATGCCGAGTCGTTTATTTTGTTGACCGACAGATGGAAACCCGAGAATCGTGTCCGTGGAGTTTTGGATGGATCTTCATTCAGATTGGCTCATTGTTTAAATATCCAGATTCTTGAATACTGTTCGCAAAATTTGTTGATGCGATTACATTGTGACTGCAATTTCAGTACGAAAATATTTGTGGAACAGCTGTCTCAAAAATTAAAAGGAAATGTGTTAGATGTAGTTGACGTTAAGCGAACCGTACAAAACAATGTAAATGAAGCTATGTGTTTGAAAGAGTATGAAATTAGCGCTGACAGTGTGAACAGAAAAATTGAAGAAATGGAAAATAAATATTTGTAAAATGTTTATTTTCTTCTTAAAAGAATTGTTTTAAAAATCGATAAAATTGTTTTAAATTGTCCTCTTTTTCCGGTTTCAATGGCTTCAAGATTAGTTGCTGTTCTCCGGTATCATCGTGTTGTTGTCGCTGCTGTTGCTGTTCACTCTTTTTCAGTTCAAACTTAATAAAAAGGTTGTCATTAAATATTAACACATTTTCGTCGTTTTCACATTTTCTTGTTTCGTTCAAAAGTTTATTGATTATATTTACGTCGCGAACAAATATGGAACCACTCGAAGTCTTCTCTAACCGCTTAGTTTGCAAATCTTCATCCTTCTTATTCACATCGTGTTGCTGTTTATTATTCTCCCGTTTCCAACGATACAAAGACTTTCGAAATGAGTCGTCATCGTCATCGAATGACACTCGCTGCTGCTCGTCAAAGAACTGATAGTAGTGTTGCTGTTGTTGTGCATTTTGTTGCTGTAGATTAGGTTGCGAGTGATGCGAAAATGCGTGCGGTGGTGGAATTATTGTCCCTAATTCATCAGTTACACTAATTTGGGGCGTCGTAATTGGCGAATTACGAAATGAATGCGGCGGTGTTAACGTTATATTCAGATAAGGATGAGGAGGTGGCACAACAACAGATTCTCTTCACTAATTATTTGCAATTGTTGCTGTTGCTCTAAAGTCATCATCGCAGCAGTCGTTGTCGTTGCCGTGGTTGTCGTCACTTGATTATTCGTTGTTGTAGTTGGCTGATGAATGGGCGATGTTTGCAATGATGGTGGTGAAGATACACACAAATACTTCAGTTCTGCTTGAATCGACGCAATTGGAGGAGATCCGCCGTCCGACGAACGACGCTTGTTTCTATTAAACTTGTCAACCTTAGTATTAAACTCAAAAACTCACCTTTCAAAAGTTGAGGATCTTCGTTGTTGCTTGTCATTGATTATTTGATCAGTCAACGAGTGACGTTTCCTACGCGTCGCAGTCGACGATGGCGACTGAAACGAAACAGGAGGAGATGATGGAGATTGAGAATGCGACGAATTACTAGTTGCGATAGGTTGAATACCAAAACCTATCGGAGGCGAAGGACTCGACGTATACTGTTGCTGCTGTTGTTGTGGTTCAGAATACTGTGGTTGTTGATAGAAGTATTGTTGCTGCTGACTAGGAGGAGGAGACATTATTTCTTGTTGCTGCTGCTGTTGTTGTTGCTGTTGCAGGGGATAATTAGTCGTGTAGTTTGCTTGACCATCACTGGCACGTCGTCCCATATTATTCGAAACCATTAGCAATACTGGTGGCGGTTTCAACAGATCCATGTTTGTAATGATCGGATAATTTTGTGCCGTTGCCAAATTTTGTGTTGCAATTTGTTGTTGCTGCTGTTGATTAGTCGGTGGTGTCAGAAATAATAGTGGAGGATTCAGTTGAGTTGAAGAGTTAGAGTTTGAAGATGACTGCGTGCCTTCCGGTCCGAATGTATGTCTTCGCTGCTGTTGCTGTGTAGCAAGCAAAGACGTTGTGGTCAGTGTTGCTGCTGTTGTTGTTGTAGTATTGCGTTCAACAATTCCAGTTGTAATTGAAGACTTACGCTGTTGAGTCACAGATACAACAGGAAGTAAAGGAGGCGACGGCGGAGCAGAAGATGAAGCAGATGAACATTGCTTTTGCTGTTGCTGATAATCTTTACATAAATAATAAATCGCGTAAATATCGTCATATTTTTTCTCCTCTAATGAGCTAATAATTGCCTGAAAATTAATCGACAATTCATTTGATATCCATTCGATTATTGAATAATCATATGAAGAATCGTTCATTGGTTGCGGTTGTTGCTGTTGATCCTCATCGTCATCTTCATCATTTGAATCGTCTTTTTGTAACCATCTATGGTTTTTAATTTTCTCCACTGAGTAACGTAATGTTGGATCAACAATTAACATGTGCCTAATTAAATGTTCACAATCACAAGACATGAAATACGGAATTCTAAATTTTCCATTTAATACTCGAGTTCTATATTAACAAACAAATAGCAAAATATGTTGTTATTGTATTTAATACCTGAGAGACTGCAGAGTGTGTCCATCGAATGGAAGCGCTCCACAAACTAAAACATATAAAACAACACCTAATGACCAAATGTCTGCTTTAGGTCCGTTGTAATGACGACCTTCGAATAACTCAGGTGCAGCGTACGGAGGAGAACCACACCACGTCGACAATAGGGAATTCGATTGAAAATAATTTGAGAAACCGAAGTCGGCCAATTTTACAATTTTTCCGTTTTTTGAAAGTAGCAGATTTTCGGCTTTTAAATCTCGGTGAACGATATTATTTTTGTGCAAATAGTCGATTGCATTTAAAATTTGTTTGAAATATTTTTTCGCTTTCTTTTCGTTCATTTTTCCATTTGTGACTAAATAATCGAATATTTCGCCTCCGTCCGCATACTCAAGACACAACATTAAATATCTTTTTGTTTGCATAACTTGATACAAGCGAATTAGATTCTCGTGTTTCTCAATTTTCTTCATAATTTCAATTTCTCTCCAAATCTTTTTCATATTCTCACAATCCAACTGTCGTTTATCAATTATTTTAATGGCCACCTTGCGTTACACACTCAATTTAATTAAATTTAATGAATTCAGTCTTACTTTGGTTTTTGTCAGACAATGTTTCGCTAATTTTACCAGCGCAAAATTACCTTTGCCAATTGTTTTATACATTTCGTAGAAACCGATTTTATATGGAATGATTTCGTCGTCCTCCTCCTCATCGCTTTCTTCGGTTGTGTTTAGTGTTTCACTCATCATTTCATCGCTTCTCTTCAACTCCGCCATTGAAACGCTCACTAAACAGAGAATTCTCCCGAATACAGCCGCGCAATTTCCCCGAACAGTGACGCACTCGAGTGACGCAATGTGACGTCAATTTATTCGCACGCATTCATTACACAATCGTTATTCATTGTTATTCTATGTTTATTGCCTGATTATTTAATTATTATTTCCCTCTTTTGCTTATTTCTTTTCTCTTTCGCAAAATTTTCACTGTTCATTTATTTACTGATTTATTTGAATTTGAAACCAATGGTGCACGTCTGCAACCATAGCGTTTATTCTCGGCAACTCTTTAGTTTTTTTGCATTGCTGCTGCTGTTGTTGTGTCGAAGCGACTGTGATCCACGCACATTCTTTAATCACCTCTTCTTCTTCTTCTTTTTCCTCTTCTTTCTCGTGGTCTTTTTCGTCGTCTGCCACCGTCACCAGTGTTGTTGTCGCAGTTGCTTGTGCATTGCTCGCAGTATTTGTTTGTTGTGACATTTTACGAGTTTTCGTTTCCAAGTCAGTCACGTTTAAATGCTCATCTGCAGTATTGCTGATGGTTGTTGTGGTTACTTCAGTCGCATATGTTTCAATGGTAGTCTCTTCAGCAATCACATTGCTTGTAAACTGCTGTTGCTGCTGTTGTATGAAGTGTTGCATAAACGGTTCATTTGTAGCACGCAAAGAATGAATTAATTCGTGCTGTTGTTTCTGTTGTTTAATTTTCTTCAAACACTTGTCTAACCATTGTCTTATTGTTTGTTTGGCAACTTCTTCAATGATTAAAAATTCCAATTCTTCTCTTGCCATTAATTCCTCCAATTGCAGCGATTTGCGTATGTCGACCGACCGATAAGACAACATATTGAGAACGTCATGAAATGTTACGTCTTCATTGTTATGTAATCTTTCCATTTCGTGTACCATGTGTTTGAATAACAATTTATCCTTGTCCAAATCAACTTCTAACCTTCCTTTCAACAATCGCAACAAGAATTTAACTTTTCGCACTGGAACCATTCCTCGTTGCTGAGTGTCCACTAAATTCCACGTGTTTTGAAAGTTTCTAATGTCAGCGTACGACAAGAGTGCATCTTCTTCGTTCGAGTAAAACAAAGAGAAGTTCTCCATGATAATAGCGACCAATAAATTCAATACAATATAAGTTATAATTACATAAAAAGAGCAAAAGTAAATGAGCGAGAAAGTAAAGTTTCCGCAATCGGTTTGCCAATAATTTTCACCCGGTGTGCAGTAGGGAACTGATATCATACAATCGTGCATTATTTTGTTCCAATCTTCACCTGTCACTATTCGAAACAATGTAATAATACCCTGTGGAGCCGCTTTAAAATTAGCTTGTCTTTGTATTGATTCACCAAACTTAACTTGTCCAAATAATATTACACCCATTAAGGCGTAGTAAAATATAAGCAAAAACATTCCCATTATAATGAAAAATGATTTGTAAACTGACACAGCGACAGTAAGCATCAACATTTTTAAAGTGGCGTGTTTTCCTGTAATTGTGAAAAATCTCAATATAGCCACAATGAAACCAAGTGAATACGTGATCTCATTTTGAAACGTGATGTGCAAGGAGATCCACAAACATCCTGACAGTGTGACAAACAAATCATATCGATTGCGTCGTGACTGCAGATATCCTCGAATAGTGAATGCAATGCTTTTTATAATTACTTCGATTAAAAACATAGAAGTTAGTACGATCGATGTGGTAACTAACAAGTGTGTATTCTTGTCCCACTTGATACACAGTAATCCAGAATTTATTAGCACAATTAACGCAATGAGTCGTTTGAATGTCAAATTTTGCGTGATGTCATAGAAGAAAGCGCGTAGTTTATTGTAATCTGGACGCGGTGGTAAATGCAACGGTTGAGCGATTTTCAAACGTTTCTTCAAATCACACCAACGTCGCTGGTCAACAGTTAGCAACGCGGTTCCTTTGTTTTCTCCGTAATTTGCAATCACAACACCGACAAATAGTGTTAATCCGATCATACAACCAAGAAATACGTAAACGTGAATGTAAATAGTGTGAACCTGTTCAATAAGCACTGGTTAATTACGAATATGCAATTTAATCGATTGCTTACAGCGCCTAATCTTTGTAGAATAACATCTCTAATATCCAACCAACCTTTAAATGACAATACTTCAAACAATGCAAGCATTGCATTGCCAATTGAATCAAAATTAAATCGACGTGGATTCGCCCTTTAAATTAGTAGCAAAAGCGTTGTTAGTTAATGTTTATAAAAACACTCACAAAACCAAATCGATCGTAAATAATATCTCTGACTTCTGTATATCCTTCCAATGACAACATTTCAAACAATATTAACATTGCATTAAATATATTATCAAAATTAAAATTTCTGGGATTCGACCTCAAAATTAATCCAAATTATTATTGATTGAGACATCTAAGCTATACTCACCATATTCTGGGAACCAATATTTGTGGATAAGTTTCAAATTTTCCAGGATGCAGTTTCATTTTCGTCACAAACACTTTCCGCATAAACACACCAACACATTCGTCCTAAAAGAAATTTAAACTTGCAAATCATTGTATCTTAAGCAAATTCGTAATTTTACGAAAATTACTCTACTTTTCTTATTAGTGATTGATTCATCACTGTTTTATTTTCTAAAACTCAGCATTCATTTCTTATATTGCTTTTTATAGTCACCAGTTCGAACTGTATCCTTTTTAAAATAATCATAAAGTTTGCAAACTGGTTATTTAGAGTATAAATTTTATACATGTGTGTTGTATTATCTGCACAATGCGCAATCGAAGTCTTGACTGTTAAATTCATAAATTTCAAAACTTTTATGACATCAATTAGAGCCTGAAACGGGTATGATTTTCTGTACCCGGCCCGGGTAGGGTAAACCCGGGTAACCCGGATTACCCTACTTTTACCCATACCCGGTTCTGACTCTAACATCAATCTTTGAATCTTTCTTTCACCGACGAGTGTTCATTGGACAGTCTTGTTCAACAGTTTCAATAAAAGGTGCGAAGCGCATTTGCAGTGCGAATCGTCGATCAATTAAAATTGAATCGTTTCGACGACCATGTCTCGAGTTTATTAAAACTTTTTGATATTAAGTAAAGAGCAAAAGTTTGTTCAAATTTTGAAAGGCAGAAAGGAGTTTCGATAGCGATTAAAAATACTTTTCCAGGAATAGAGGTTTGCTTTCCATGAATTAAATACATCCGACACCTTGTGAGACATAATTTTGTTAAACTCGTCGTAAAACTTTCCAAAGCTTGTCGATGTCCTCGATATTGTACTTTTGAAGACGATTTTAGCAATCCAAATCCGAAAAACATTGTAAAGAAGTCTACAGAACTTGTATCAGGTGCCTGTTTATGCACTATATGGATTATATGCACTGTATATGCAAGTCTTTTTGTTGCGTAGGTTTTTTGAGGAATTCCTTTGAATTTGCATATGTCATGCATGCATAGTCATGGTTTAAGCAACTCAATCTTTCATGTCCTTGCTAATCAAATCAACAATTTTAGAACTTTAAAAGAATTATAAGAATTTTAAAATACTAATTTAAAATAGTGACAAAAAAAAAAAACAGAAAGCGTTTCCGCACAAAAATTTTCAAATAAAGACGAATTGTTGCACGCAAAGTAAAGAAGTGTTGGGACTCATCTCGATTCGTGGTTACTCGTAGTATTTAAATGTTTCGCAACGTGTTCAACTGCAAAAATCAACCTCTGCTTAAAAAACAAGAGGTCGAGCATTTCACAAATCGGTCAAAAAAGTTGTATAAGTTATAGCATAATTGTTTTGAAGTTATTAACAGAGAGTGGATTTTTGCATAAAGGCATAATTGGCGTTTTTTCGTTATAAAAGCATAAACTCGAACTTTGTGGATTCATACACAGTGAATGAGTTGGGTAATTCAAGTTTTCGACCATTACAAGTTGTGATATCGAGCGTTATTTCTCAATGTACAAAAGTATATTAAATGAAAGACGTACTAACTTTACAATTGAAAACTTACATACATGTACATTTATGTGCGTATCATTTCATTGATTTCAATGTTTAATTAAACTTTTTTATGACATTTTAAGGGAATAATCGGGCGATTTTTGCGGGCATAATTGCAAGCATAATCGAAGATTTTTAAAGCAAAAAATCCGCTCTCTGGTTATTAAAAATATTACGAAATATTCATATATTTTGATGTACTGCATCTTTTTTCTGAGAAAATAATAATCGCATTTGATACACATCGCATGATTTATTACATAATACTTAAGTTTCCGCTTTATAACGACATGTCGTTGTAATCCGGGGTATGACGACACTTGTTAAATTCCAATGCAGCAAGTGACTACCGACATGTTGGAAAATTCGTGGCAGTACGGTAATTTCTTACTCTCTTTAAGTACATATTATTGACACGCAAATAAGCGTTCATTTTTGGATTCGGAATCGGATAATCTGGTTGTGGTTGAGAGTACAACTACAACTACTACAGTATGTAGTCCATATCCACAAGAATCATTACTAATGATTCATTAGTCTTTAGCCTTTTTCCGAAAAATATATTTCCCACCTCAACGGTAATTAATTGTACGGATTTCACCTCTTTTCTGTCACTCAATTATGGTTCAGAGAATATTTCGATTGTCTCAACTTTTGGTGGTAATTTATTCGGCTTTTCGCTGTTTTAAGCTGTAAACACTTATTGTTTACTGATATAACTTCTGTTGTTGCGCACTTTGATGTCATTCGATTTTCGGCAGCAAACGCAGACTGTTGCAAATAATTTGTGCGACCTGCTGTCATTGAGTTGAACAAAGTTTAACATTGACGTTAATTGGAAAAATGATGCAGATCTACCTTAATTTCGACGAGGAAGCAATGGAGGTTTGCTTATATTTTTGTCCATTGCCTTTAAATTAGTTTGCTTATAAACTTTTGAAGTTTTTGCAAAAACAACAGTATTCAGATCGCAAGCAATAACGCTGCAATTCATATGAATGGAAACAATGAAAGTGAATTAGTACTTACGCGATTGGTGATTGTAGGATCATTACAACGAGCTA
The DNA here is from genome assembly GCA_003675905.2 of Leptotrombidium deliense. Classification (NCBI taxonomy): domain Eukaryota; kingdom Metazoa; phylum Arthropoda; class Arachnida; order Trombidiformes; family Trombiculidae; genus Leptotrombidium; species Leptotrombidium deliense. Next base: position 15,322 of record NCKV01000362.1, read on the forward strand.
GTCGTCCGCCGAACATGTGAACGCCGTAACAAGCAAACACAAAAAGTAGAACAATCAACAGTACTGAGACGAGTAATATTTCTTTGAATCCTCGACATAATTCGTACACAACTTTCTTCATGTGTGGAACTAAATTAAAAATTCTGAGTGGACGAATGCAACGAAGAATGAGCAGAAACTGTTCTTTCGAAGATGGACGAATTTTTTGTGGCATCCATAGTAAGAAAACAAATGAGACCATGAAAATGAAAAAGTCCATGATTCCAGCAACGTCTTTAATTAATGCTTTAGGTGTAAATAAGAGTCCATCAGCGAATGTTTTTAAGGTTAATTCGATTGCCATTGACACAACGAAAACGTATTCCATTATTTGTAGTGTTGGATTGTTAGTAACTCGATAATCTGGACGTTCGAACATCATGGAAATTGACGACAAAGTGGTTACAATAATCATTAACCAATCCAAGTATGTCACTAATCCAAGCAAATTGTGAATTGCTTTATATCTCACTTTTCTTTCTTTTCCTGTGATTGGATCCTTAAATATCGGATTATATCGAGCGTACACACAAATCTGACAAATTTTACGAAACTTTGATTCACGCCCGATAAAAAATAGAGGAGTATCGAAATATGGATGATTTTCCCTTAAATCTTCTTCGCGTTGATTTCGTTTCATTTCTGCCTGTTGTCGCTTTCTTTGCAATAGTTTTATGTCAAATTCGTGGGGATTTCCTGTCGTAGCTGTTGTTGATGTTGCAAGCAGTCCGGTGGTTTCGATTGTTTCCACTCCATTCTCTTTTAAGTGATCATACGTGTGTTTCATTTTAATCGATCCTCGAACTGATCTTCTAATGGACTTTGCTTGATTTGCTTGTTGCTGTTCCTTCGGCATAAACAATTGTCCAGAATCGCCGACTAGCAATCGCTGATAATTCGAATCATTTACTAAAGTTGCGATTGAATTTTTACGGAATATTGTGTTTGTGGTTCTCGTCTTGTTTGGCGACGAAAGTAATCTAATTGGGTTATTTTTACGGTACGTTATGATTTGATGTTGTTGCTGTTGGTGATGTTTCAGTGGTGACGGCTGATCCTGTTCGTCATCAACGAACCAACGCATAAATGATTCTCTCACTTTCGGAATATTAAACTCATTCGTAATCTTATTCAGTTTTGTCATTTGTGGTGAATCAGGAAACTTTTCGAAAAGTCGCAGTCTTAAAGGCAATTCTTGAGATATTCCAGCAGACTGTTCCCTCGCTTTCAATTGTTTTACTTTTTTTATGTCCTCGTCTAACTCTAAGTTATCGAGAATAACGGCAACGAACAACGACAACACAATCAATGAAACAAACAAATGGTAGAGAATAAAGTATATTGCTACTAATGGACCGATAGTATCTCGAGTGCGTAACATTGTTTCGTTCATTACTTCAGTCCAACCTTCTTGTGTTAAAATCTGAAACATTGACATGAATGCCTCTGGAAATGCTTGGAATCGCGTGTATCTGTCAAGACAACAAAACAGTTGCATCGAAATAGATGAAGTAACAATTAGTAAACACATTGTGAATATGATCAATGAACCCAATTTTTTTCCAGGGCCGAAAATTTTTGAAACGAAATCTTCAAGAACTGGCGATGCTTTAATCAGTCTAACGACTCTCAACACTTGAAAGTAAGCCAGCATCGATAAAAACAACTCTGGTATAATGTGTAACGTTGTTCCGATAGCCAACAATAATTCAAACTTATGAATGGATCGTCTGTAGTATCCTGTAAATCCGTAACACCAAACTTTGAGAAATACTTCGAAGTCGAAAAATAAAGTCATGATTATTTGCGCGTAATAATAATGCGCATAAAATTCATGTCGAGCACGTCCGTCATGTTTAAAAGCAACACTAGCTGCAAATGTAGCATCGACGACAATTCCGAACATAATAATTATTTGAAAGACGGCAGATTGAATGAATACGCGCAGGGATTTGGGCGCAATGAATTTTCTTTGATCATTTTGTTGGTCATCCAGTTCGATGAGTTTCCAACCGTGGTCGTCACCCTTTAATACTTGCGGAGTTGCTTGTGACACGATCGTCATTCTTTCGCCCCACATTTGCTGAAATTGTACACGAATTTCGTTGAAAGTTTCTGTGATTACGGCAATGAAAACATTTTTTACGAGCCAAGCCAAGAAAAATATCATTGTGACGAAGTAAAGTGCAGCTCGCCAAGCTGGTAATGAATCCATTGCTTGATACATCAGATGCGACCAGCCTTCTTGTGATGCTGCCTGATAAACAGTAAAAAAAGAATGCGCCAAATCATCGAAACCAGAAAATCCAGAAATAGTTTTTGGTAACTCGAGTTCCATACAAATCATGCCTTGAGGACACTGATGACCATAAGTCGAATCTGGCGAACAGTGTGAATCCGGTATCGCCAAATCATTTAGAGTCAAATATCGAGGGTCACTTCCATTTCGAACGCAGTGGTGCGATAGTACACCGAACAGTTGTACCCCTAACAAACCGTACAGTGTCATAAAGAACAAAAAGAATAATGTGACGTTATAAATTTGTTGCGATGAACGCTTGAATATCTGATTGATTCTTGATTTGGGCATTGAAAACTTGAGGAACACGCGAATGAATCGAATCATAATCAACGGACGCGGCGCACGAAGACAAGATAAGTACGAATACGCACCGATCACACCAATTATTTCGAGCACCTGTCAACTTTGAGATAGAGAACAGAAATAAAGTTTACGAGATTACATGAATGACGAGTGAAATCCAATGAAATATGACCATGATTGCGTCGAAAAGTGACCAACGATCGCGAATGTAGTTTATGATGTTTTTTAAATGAATTTTTGCGATCATTTCCGCTGTAAAGAATATTGTAACGAATACATCGCAAATAAATGTGATGTAGATTAAATAAGAAAACTTGTTGTATGTGGACGGAGTATTCAAGCAAACAGAAACCAGAGAAAGTAATGCACAAAATCGAAGAAATCGACGAACCCAAGCCTATAATGAATAGTTAGTTACTGTGGCACTAGAAACAAAACTGTTTACTTTATTAACCCATTCAACATCAGTTAATTCACTAAAACTTTCGTCGGGACCGTAATCGGCAAGAATGACCTCTCCACGCAAACTTTGTTTTCTTCCCAACATTTCGTATTCGCAATGGATGCACAGAACAAACACAGACGCGTGATGCTGCGCACACAGATTTCACATCATTTCCGTTTCTTGTTTATATTCCGCGAAGTAAACCAATTTTGTGTTTATTATTATTAAATGAATACAAATATACATTCAAAAAACGAAAAATACAACGAATGAAGATTACATTGAAAAAAGATGAGAAAAATGCAAAGAAGACATCAATTCATTCATCGCTCACTTTTTCCTCTGTTTTGTTCTCCTTTTAAATAAACGCAAACATTAATAAAACGATGAGTTATTAGCAATAAAATACCGTTTCAATGGAAGCATTTTGTGGCTTGTCAATGTTTTCATTTAACTGATCAACGTTTTCTTTCATTGTTTCAGTTTCTTCTTTTTCCGTTTCTTTTTGCTCTACTTTTTCCATCTCTACAGCAACAGTCTCTTGCTTTTCGGGTTCCTGCTCACTGTTCACCAATCCTTCTTCGGTTTTTGCAGTTTCTGTTATCTCTGTAGTCTCCGGGGCTAAAGTGGTTCCCATACACTCATCGACAACACTTGTATCGTTTGTATCATTTATTTGTTGAGCATTTTCCATTTTTTGTTTCTTCACTGACGTTAACTTTG
>NCKV01000363.1:0-19099 GCA_003675905.2 Leptotrombidium deliense
CAAATTTATTAATTTGCTTTGCAGAACTCTGCATAAACGGGTTAACAGAAGCTTCCGTTCATGTTCACAGTCGGCCAAACGGTGAGTGTTGTACTGATTGAAATGGACGTTAAACTGATAACTGAGCGAATCTAACCAAGTGCTCCGCATTGAGCCCATATTCGTGTTTCACAGCTGTGTATAAACTATTCGCTAAAAATTCGAAAATGGAGGGATTGCACGCGCGCATTCAAAAACCGGTAATATTGTTAACAATAATTAATAAGAGTTTCGAACTTGTAAAGAACCATTATGTGTATTCACTTGTTTTTATTTTTAAACTTTCTACATTGTCATTTGAATAATTGTGAGTCTGAATTAAGATGAATATTAGTTTGAATGTGAAACTCGTGATGCGTAGTTTGAAAGCGAAGAGTTGAATGACAGAGAAGAAAAGATACGAAGCGATGCATTCAAGTGCGTGTGTGACGTTCAATGCAAGCAGTGAATTGTTCGCAGATGTAATTGAGAGTGTATCCACGAATGATCGAAACTACGCGTCCGCCATCAAAGCTGGGAAATACGGCGTCGTTTAGCGATCGTTTGACAGGCTCGGAGGACGATGGGAACAGTTGGCGGTCAGGCAGATCGACGGCCGACGAGTCGTCCTCTTCTTCGTCAGTGAATAGTTGGCGATCAGGAGTCGATAATATGGAGTACGTGCTGCAAACTTCGTCGTCCTCTTCAAGCTGTGCAGACATTCCTCCGCCTTTGCCACCGAAGCAAAAATTGGGAAAATCAGTGCCACTTCGAAGTCAACACAAGCCTTTAGAACGAACTGGTCAATTGTTAGACCGCAGTCATTGTTCCCTGCCGGGAAATGTTTGTCCGGAATCAAATGATAACGATGACAGCGAGAGTCCACCACCGACACCACCTCTGCGTTTGAGAACGACTCGCTCAGCGAATCCGTTGTCACCAGAACGTGAAGAGGCCCGTCGAGAATTACCATTGACTCCTGCAAATACTTCGGAAACGGATGATACTGTGAATAGTGAAACAATCGAGTCATCGTCGTCATCTTCATCGCCGTTGACTGCAAATGATGAAAGCGATAACAGTGATAATATGGATCGGTCAGAACATAGTCGGGAGCAGGATGCTTCAGTACCACCTCCTCGCCCGCCGCATCACGCACCACTTCTACGTTCTCCTCCGCCGTCAACAGCAGTGATTCCAAAAGCACTGCAACGACGAGCGTTTTCTACTGTTGGTTCTCCAGCTTCAATCACTGCCCGCAATGGTCTTCGCCCCGGAGATGCGTCCACAATTACCAGGCTGCCATCAATACCCGAACGCACAGTGCGTTATCAAAAAGTGGAAGTCGAGGAACCGTTGCCGCCGAATTGGGAGGCAAGAATTGATGCTCATCGAAGAATATTTTACATTGATCACGTTAACCGAATAACAACCTGGTCGAGACCCACTCTTCAACAATATCAACAACAGCAGCAACAACAAAAGCAACAGAACCTTACTGTTACCAATGATATGACTATGCACAGACAGCAATTAGATCGGAGATACCAGAGTATCAGACGGACAATTACTTCAAAAGGGTCTGTGCATCGACCACCTCCTGTTCCTTCAAGTAATGGAATGGTTTCGAGTGTTCCTGATGATGTGGCAGATGCTGGTTGCAGTACGTCGCAAACGGATGCTGCAACATTAGTGAATGAAATTCGTGATTCGGCAGAAACTCCACCACATCGAGAGCATATCGAAACTCCGGTTTTACCTGTGAATATCCCGGTGGAACCAATTCCTTTCTGTACTCCGTTACCTGCACAGCCAACCGTTACTTCACCCGTTGCGTCGTCAGTACATTCAGCGGTTACGTCGCCTGTCACATCAACTTCAACGGAAGTAACCTCTCCTGCTCCACCACCACCACCACCACCTCCTCCTCCTCCTCCTGCACTTCGTTTCTTAATGAGACCAGACTTTTTTAATTTATTACATCTGAACGACGAAGCATTGTCACAGTACAATCACAGTTCGTCGCTAAAGCATATGATTACTAAAATTCGGAAAGAGAATAGTCGCACATATTTCGAGCGATATCAACACAACCGTGATCTTGTTTCGTTGATAAACAAATTCGCGGAAAAGGATAAAGAATTGCCTCAGGGATGGGAAACAAAGACGGACCGCAACAAAAAGCCATTTTTCATCGATCACAAGACTCGAAGCACTACTTTTATCGATCCTAGATTACCGGTTGAAATGCCGGTTGTTAATCCGCATCAATTAATCGTTGCCCCGTCTCGCCGCAGATGTCGGACACCGAATGAAGTGGAGCCAGTAACGTCGAATAGTCCAATTCCTCCGCCGCGTCCACCGACCACCTCTTCAACTCCAGTTGTGACACAACAAGTCCCAACAGCGTACAGTGACAAAGTAGTCGCGTTTTTGCGGCAAGCGAACATTTTCGACATTCTGAAGGAACGGAGGCCTCAGATATCGTCGAATGCATCTCTGCGCGATAAAGTTAATTCTGTTCGCGCAGACGGAACCAGTGCATTGGACAGATTTAGTTGTGATTTAGAATTGACAATTTTGTTAAGTTTATTTGAACAGGAAATAATGTCATATATTCCGTGCTCACCACCAGCGACTGCAAGTGGATCGCAAGCAACGCCACTCTCGCCACAAGCATCACCAAACGTTCAGCGAGCAGTGCGAGTGTCAGCTCCATCGCCTTATCGTCGGGATTTCGAGGCCAAATTGAGAAACTTTTACAAAAAATTAGAACAAAAAGGTTATGGACAGGGACCAAACAAATTGAAATTGAATATTCGAAGAGATCATCTATTAGAAGATGCGTTTACGAAAATAATGTCCGCAAATTCGAAAAAAGATTTACAAAAGTCGAGACTTTATATTAGTTTTGTTGGTGAGGAAGGGTTGGATTACGGCGGACCGTCGCGAGAATTCTTCTTTTTGCTTTCTCGCGAGCTGTTCAATCCTTATTACGGACTATTCGAATATTCTGCCAACGATACATATACAGTGCAAATGAGTCCCATGTCAACATTTGTTGATAACGCTCAAGACTGGTTCAGATTCAGCGGTCGTGTTATTGGGTTGGCTTTAGTTCACCAGTATTTGTTGGACGCTTTCTTCACTCGTCCGTTTTACAAAGCCTTGTTGAGGCTCCCCTGTTCACTTTCAGATTTAGAATATTTGGACGCCGAATTCCATCAGTCGCTACTCTGGCTCAAAGATAATGATATCAGTGATATAGAATTAGACCTCACCTTTTCAGTAATAGAAGAAGTAGCCGGTCAGGTTGTTGAGAAAGAGTTGAAGCCGGGTGGAAAGTCAATACCTGTCGTCGAAAAGAATAAAAAGGAATATATCGACAAAATGGTCAAGTGGCGTTTGGACAGAGGTGTCGAGGAACAAAATGAGTCGTTAGTCAAAGGATTTTATGAAGTGATCGATTCTCGTTTGGTTTCCGTATTCGATGCCAGAGAGTTGGAATTAGTCATCGCCGGTACTGCCGAAATAGATATCGTCGATTGGCGTAAACATACCGAATACCGCGGAGGTTATCACGATTCACATCCAGTGATTCAGTGGTTTTGGGCAGCCATCGAAAAGAAGTTTGACAACGAACGGCGATTGCGTTTGTTACAGTTTGTTACAGGCACATCTTCGATTCCATACGACGGCTTTTCTGCGTTGCGGGGAAGTAACGGTCCACGAAAGTTTTGCATTGAAAAGTGGGGAAAGCCTTCCAGTTTACCGAGGTTTGCATTTACCATATTGCCTCAAATTTTACGATGAGTCTTTCTTTTAGAGCGCACACCTGCTTTAATCGTTTGGATCTTCCGCCGTATTATTCTTTTGAAATGCTTTATGAAAAATTATTACTCGCCGTCGAAGAGTCATCTACTTTTGGTATCGAATAAACAAGACACAAATACTTAAAAGTGAATTAAGTAATCAGGATTATTGTGTTAGACACTGCTGCTGGTTAGCAGTCGGATTCTACAAAGCTTTGTTTCGCTTCAGTTTTAAATTAAAAACAAATCTTTTAATCGACATTGCACAGTATTGCTTGATTCGTCTGTTTTACTTGCGAGACGGACTTATTTTAAGTAATGAATGGGAATCAGCGAAAATGGACATCAATCAGACAAATGTATTATTTAAACAGCCGCGTTTCGCCGAAAGTACGCGATTAACGCACGTGTTGCAAGTAATACGTTATTTCATATTTGATGTTTGCCCACTTCGAGTTGCGGTGAAATACGTTTCGTCAATGCTTTAAGTAACGAAACGTTTGCAATTTATTTTCAAAAGTAATTTGAAAAGTTTTCAAGTTTTGAAATAAAAAATTGATTTCAAAGAGCAAAAAAGCAACAAAAATTGTGTCGTATTTATTTTACGAAATTAAAATTTGTGTCTTAATCTTAATTTAAAATCTGTTTGCATTCGTGATTCGTTTGAATTTGAAGTGAACATTTGTTACACAAGCAAACAGTCGATGCACAAAAAAATGTGAGCTTAACGAACAGCGACAACGTTTTTATCAAATTTTCGGCGACACAAAACTAATTTGCAAGAAGCAACGATTTGCAATTTAAAGCAACAACTGTTTTATCAATCACCGAAACCTTTTTTATTTATATTTTGTGTGTACGAGTTTGGATAAATAAATGCGCGCATTTGCATTTCACTTGTCTGTGTAACGTTTCGATGCCCGAAGCTGTACACCTTTTTGTATATGTATTCAATAATTTGCACTACAAGCGAAGCGCCAACTTCTAATTGCTTTTCGTTATTAATTATTTTTAATTAAAGGTATAAATAAATTATTTTTCCACAAAAGCGAAACTGTCGACATTTTTCACTCTGGATATTTGCAATTATTAACAGCTTTACTGCTTCTGCTGTTGTTTATGTTTATTATTATATAAACATGAACAAAAGACGGAACAAATTAGTTTCTCGACTCAACGATATTAAAAACATCGCAAATTCTCACGTTTTTCTTTGCATTTGCATGTTTAAAGAAGCCCAGCGACGAATGAATTCAATTACAGCGATTACAGTGATAAGAAGACAACAAGTTTGTCATTGCGATGCAAATTAATCGCCAAATAATGTCAACGAATTCAAACAACATAATTTAAAATGAAGACTTCATATGTTTTTTATTCAAAACTTAAGATTTAAATTAAATTTCGAGACAATTTTGATAAACGAATCGCATTTGAATTGCATAATATTCGCAATTCTTACGAATTATAATATGAAACTTTCGCAGAATTTGTTCTTAATTTCATCGTTGGTTAATCAAGAATTCAAGAAACACAATTAAACTTGAAAAGATTTTAACGTTTTGCACTCAAATGTTTTTAAAAAACGTAATAAAAATTAAATTTAAATTTAATAAAATATTATTCACAATGTGCAACGTCCAGTTAAACACTTTAATTAACAATGAATATGTAAGTCAAATTGCGAAATGTGAAATCTGAATAAACATGAAAAGTGTGAAAGTTTGTTCGTTGCACTTTTCACAGCAATTTAAGAAAAAAGCGAAAATGAATTATGAAGTATAATAATTTAGTGTGATTTAAATGATTTTTAAATACGATTTAAAGTAAGGTGTTGTACACATACAATGACAATGAAAATTATACAATTTTGCAGTTCGTATTTTCGCATTTCAGTGATTATCGAAATGCAGCTGTCGCAGACACACATTTTTCCCTGATTTTCTTTCTGTTCGCAACTGTTGTTGCTGTAGTTTGTTGTTTCGTTTAATTGTTCACAAAAATTGGCATACAATTTGAATTGCGATATTTCTCTGTGAACCGTCGCTTCGTTTCACGAGTTAAACATTCGTCGCAATATTTTGTGTGTAAAACAAAAGAAGTAACAAAAGAGTTACGCCTCGATGAACGTCGTCGCTGTCGCTTCGTTTATTATTATATATTCGTATTTTGAATTTAATTAAACTTTTTAAACTCTTTTTGAGTTAAAAACGTTTTCTCAAACAAATCACCGCATAAGTAATAAACACATTAATTATAAACTGTTTGATCTCAATTATAACGCAATTTGAATACGAAATTTTCAAGTACGTTTCTCTTGTCAATGTGACTAACTCAGTTTCAATGTGAAATGTGTTCATTCATTGTTAAGTCATTGAAAATGCAATTGAAAGAAAACAAGACAACAAAGCACACTGCATGTTGCTAGAACACTTTCGAAGACATTTAACAAAATCGAAAAGTTAATTACGCAAGGGGAGGGAGTGAATGAAGAGTGTAATACATTTTTCACGCGTTTACAGCGATAATGAATCGCTTCTTTAATGAAAAACATAAAGTGTATAAACGTTAACTAGAAAGCAGCCTACTCAGCACACCTTTTTAAACAGCGATTTAAGCGAATAATTTCGAATCGGGCGAAAAGCAATAAGTGATACTGCGAACGTTTGATGTGCATACTGAACAACGTTGAGGAATGAACTTGATTTAATTGCAAAAAATCGCGAACGAATCGAGGCAGTCGAGCTAAAATATTTTTTAAATAAGCTATCATTTTTCTTACAATGTTGTACTGGCAGTGCAAAAAATTATGTCTTCATTTTTATTCGTACCGTAAAAACAACAATTAATCATTTTCACAGTTAATTGGGTTCGCAGCACGACTACCACTGCTTTCTTATTCAATGTCTCACTTATTGCCTTTAAAAACGACAGTAAAAATAAGAGAAACGTTTTTCACTCTTAAAAAATGTACACTTCTTAACCTTAAAGCGAATCTATTTAAAGGCTAAACTTTTTTACCAGAGAAACACTTTTGAATTATTAGCGAACGCAATAATTCAACATTATTTCACTGCAAAACATTGCATACAAAGTTATTGAACAAGTTTCAAACGGACATTAAATGCAAACTAACTAAAACTTCATCTGTTACCGTTCAATTTTCTTAAAATAAAGTTAAATAAAAAATTGCTTTCTGGTAAATAGTACGCTCAACGATCACAATGATCATAGAAACGTAATTGAGGAGATAAAACAGTTTCTGAAGAGGGCAAATGAAACAATTGTTGTTTAAAATGTAATTGTGATGGCAATTAAGCTCACAAAATTTACATGAAAAAGATGCTAAAAATTAAATGAATCGTTGAATGCATGCATTGCGTAACAGTAGTAGTGGTGTAAAGTATACGCTATGTTTACTTATCGTGACTTCATTTAGCCTAAAAACGTGATACATTCGCGAAATTGTTGTTCACTGTTCGTTTTTTCGTTTGTCAAATAATTGTCTTAAAAAGCGTCGCTTTTTTCTTTAAACGCGTTTGTGAGAAATTCACGTGTGAAATGTGAGCGCTGTAAAAAAAGGTAGCTACCTAAAGTAATTGCTTTTTTCTATTCTCTGCTCTTGTGTTGTCTATTTCCTCGATTTCATTAGCAGTAGCAAAGCAAACGGGCACCAAAAACGAATTTGGCTGAAAGCCGAAAAGCGAGCAATTTCTATTCGTTTTTGCACAATATTTGCCAAATTTCGAGTGAACTCTTAACTGTGATTGCCTACCTTAAACCTATTATTTTAATGCTCAATTTACACGATCTCCAGTCGTGGGATACTTTTTTCGCATCTTTTTGCTTCATTTGCGACAAGTCACACACAATGTTTATCAACAACTTTGTTTTCCACGCACATTCGTAAACAGTTGCAATGATTGATGCAAAAACACATTTCAAACAAAACAATTTTTTAACGCAATTCGATAATTAACGATCGCAACAATTAAACAAAACTTATTTGCTATTTGTTTAATGAGGTTAATATTTAAATGTTTGCAATCAATTTTTTAGAGTTGAAACAATTCCAGTAATTTCCAAATTTGTTGTTGAACCGAATCAATAACAGATACATTACGATATGCACATATTTATGATGTTATTGTGTAAGTGTAAATGTGTGCATGTTATGTAACTTAGAACATCATCCTCTACCTTTGGTGAGGTAGTACACGTTTACGAGTTTCGTCTGCGAACAATTTTTAAAGAGCGAATTTGAAAAAGCGATTTCCGTTAAAAAGCATTTCGTCTGTAATTGCTTTACACAGTGAGTACTGTTTAGGCAACAGAAAACTGCTTATTGCGCGATCTTTGTCGGTTAAACACAAAAAATAAGCAACAGCAGCAGTTCGTCTACGTCGAATGTCCCACGATTTGTGAGTAAATTGCAACTCATCGCTCTTTGTTTTTTATTACATTTGTGAGAAAATGAGAAATGCTCGATAAAAAAGTGAAGTGAAGCAATTTGAAAGTGTTTGCTTGTGTTGTAGGTGCGATAACAATCAATGCTTAAGTTTAAATGAACATCTTTTCGATTGCAATGCTTATTTCCGTTTAACAACAGTGGATTGTAATTACACTCGACTAATAGTTTGCACAATGATTTATTGCTTTTCTAATTATCAATTATACATAATGATTAAAATATAGACATTTAATAGCAAACGAAATGCTCACATTAAATTTATGGCGAAATAATAATTTCAGTGTTACGAATGAAAATTAGTTTACAAATGAATTTCACTTTCGAAAGCTGTGCCTGAAGCGATTCTTAAGCATATTTACAAATCTCACAATTGCATCTTTCTCGAGTCAAGTGTAACATAAACAAACATAACGCAACAAATTTGTGTTGCTCGCAAAATGTCAATGTTATGTTGTTAGCTGAAGTTAATGTGTACATTGTGTAAGAGTAAATTCATTCAGCTCGTTTATGAATTATACAAATGTTTACTCTTTTCTTTTTCTTCGTAAATTAGTGAAGTAATTGAAAATAACGAGTATGTTTAACATGTGCACATTTGTGATGAGAAACAAATTGTGCCTCATTTCATTCGCATTATAAACATTAAGCTTTAAAAGTGTAACAAAAAGTTATGCAAAACTTTGTTCATGCAGAAGAAGAAACTAACATTCATTTTTTGCGAATGTAAGCTTTTCTAAAAACGACAATCATGAAAAAAGACAAATTACTGTCAGACATGTTAGAGTGAATTATATAATTGCTGCCTTTTTCCTGTCCAATTGAAGTGTATGCAAAACGAAGTGCAAAGAATTACATTTTTTCATTACAAAACTGAGCCGAAAGGGAAGAACACAGAAGCAATGATGTATATACACGATTGCTATGTAATGATGTAAATACACAGAAATGAACGTGTTGCGAACAACATTTATCAGACAAACGGGAAAATGATGTCTCTTCACTAAAAACGTCTAATTATTAATGAAACAAAAACACACACAGACACACAGGAAACGAAACCACAGATTTAAGAGCTGCGGAGACCACCGAATGCACCACACCTATTTTAAAAACGAATAATTTTTCATTCATCGAGAGTTTTTAAAAAAGTCATTTACACAATAGATGCCATTTAACTGCTGTTTCAATTCATTTTAAACTATTACTGCAGCAATGATTTGAAAACGAATGTGAAATCACATCGTTTTCAATGTTCTGCAATGCATGCATCCAAAATGCAATCGTTCATTTAATAGAATCAAAAGCGCGTGATAATTCGCCTTTCAAAAGTGCTGTTGTTAAAAAAGTAATCATATCGAAAAACGGACCGAAAGACAGCTGCGGACACGCTTTCCAGGTTCACAGTCGAAAATTAGCATTTTTATTGCCCCAACGTTTACAAGCAAAATTCCGCCCTTCGCTTTTTGTTATATAAGCCGTCATTTAAAAATTATTAAAATATGAGTGAAAATGTGTTGCCTCTGTTTCGCCATTCAATGGCACACAATAAATAAATTATAGTCGATTACTTTTTTAGCAGCATGTTTCAATGTCGTTTACATGAAAAACGCTTTTTCCACGTTAAAATTTGAAATCATTAACAAACCGCTAATTAGCTGTTGCCTTTCATTGAATTTGGGACGTTTTTAGACAACATGGTAGAAAACACGCAGCGATTGTTTCGCTAAAAAATTTCTCTCTTAAAACAATTTTTTAAAACGTCGAACAGAAAAAATGTAATTGACTACCGCAATTAAGGTTAACTGCTAATTTCACGCAATTTTCGATCGCACCTTTTTTTATATACGAACCGATTTTGCAATTATCTTACTTTAATATAACTTTGTTTCACAACTTCTTGAGAAACTTTCGCGAAAATAAATTCATCAACTCAAATATTTCGCAGAATTTTCATTAAGCAAGCAACATTTTTTCGCTGACATATCATACACAAGTGAATATTAGTTCTGCATTCATAACCGTAGACAATTAAAAATCGTTTACTTGATTCACTTTTACATTAGAAGCAATTAGATGAAATATTTCTAAGAAAAGTTCGCCTTTTGTTAACTTTGCGTGTAATTTATTAATATTCTCACTGAACTTTCATCATGTACTAATGACATTTGTTTTCAATTAACATTTTCTCAAACGAAAACGAAAGCATTTAATGAATTGTCGTGTATTCAATTTGAAAGTCATTTTCGGTAGAAACGAGTCCATAAAAGTGTGCTTGCATCGTTTATTATCAAACTTAAGGCCACAATTTTCGCTTTAGAACCTTTTTTAACGTGAAATTTGAGACACAATTTAAAAGGACGAACAAAAAGTAATTTGAAATAAAATTATTCAAATATCCTATTTTGAAACTTAATCTCAGAGTTTAAGTAAATTGCGAGACGAAATTAAATTGTAAATTGAGTTTCTTTCAAATTGCACACATTTTGAAATCAAATCTAGTTCTTGTTTGCAACAAACACATTCACAATAAGCCGACAATTGTATTGTTATTCAACATAAGCAAAATCATTGAACGAAAATGTGTTTTCGATAAATAACAAACGAGTCACACGAAATTAGCTGTTTTGAATTATGAGTACAGGTGTGGCAATACATTTCGCAATGAAACATACGCGAACATATGCGTATATACATATTCATAACAGCATTGCTTAATTAGCGAGGTTGTAAATTTTTTCACTTTTCACTTCGAAACAACGCTTATAATTGAGCCTTGAAATTCATTTTTTTAAACAATAACAAAATAATAACAATAATTTGAAGAGTGTTTCGCAGTGCAAAAAACAGCAACAACAATAATAACTATTTTTTAAATATTAATTTCACGCTTGATTAACGAACCTTTTAAATGGATGTACAAAAAAATTAATAACGCAAAATTGTTGAAAAATGTTCACAAAAAGCGTAGCAATAATTTAATTTTTGCTTTCCTCTCTCATTAGCAGCATGAACCAGCATTGATTGCAATTTGCAATTCGACTGCCATTGCATTGCAATTCGCTCTTCGCTTCGTTTCGTTTCTCACTCTTTTTTAATTCATTGTGAAACGATTCGCGAAATCGTAAATTACGGTTAAAACAGCAATAACAAGAATATTACAACAACAGTAGCAAATGCAACAATAACAACAACAACAATTGTATTACAGCGAATAATTACAACGCTTTTTAAAAATGTCTCAAAAAATTAGTCGTTAGTGAAGGCGAAGAATGCTAAGAAAGAGAATAATAGAAGATGATAATTTGGTTCGTCGCCAATTCAGAAAGGATATCCTCTTTCAATTACAACATTACAGTTGCAATCATATTTCGTCAAACAAACTTATTTATTACAATTATTACACTTCTTCTACTTTTTATCTTGTTCCCTCCTTTTTCACCAAAATTTATAATAATTCACTCAACGTTTGCAGACGTAATTCGATGCTTTCTAAAAGTTAAGAAACACACACTTTAACGACATCACTTTTTTATTTTTACACATGTAGCACCAAAACAAGTTTATATCTATTTAACATTATGTCCGACGCTGTATATCGCTATTTGAAATCACATTTCGTTAATCAAATGAAAAAGAGGAGAAATTTTCATCATCGAAATACTTTTTGCAGGATAATTCAGTGAACAATTTCTTACTTTTTACTCGAATGTCTCGACTTAAACTTAAAAAGTGTGAATTAAATTTACAACGTCTACTGTAACATTGTGAATCTTGTATCAAAAGCATCAATTACACTTTGAATGATACGAAGAAAGTAATTTTCATCGTCTTTCTTCTAAACAAGAAAGAATTGAGTGATTCTAAGCGAAAACGTTGTTCAATTGAAAGGATAAAGTTTCTGAATGCAGTTCGACTTCTTTCTTTGAATACAAAATGTCTGTTGAAAAAAGTTGTTTGGACGTCGAAAAGAAATCGTTATTCGCTTTAATGGTGTGTTCTGAAATCGCATTTTGAAATGTGAAGAAAAGTGGACACAAATGTATAAAGGATGAAGACGACGAATAAGACATTTGTATTATGCATTCAAACGGTTCGTTAAACATTTTCATTGATTTACGCAAAAGTTTGCGCGAAAAATGTTCGCCAATATGGATGCAAACGGTCGAAAGAATTTAATTTCAAACTCTGTGTGGATTCTTTGATTCTGCGATTTCAATTTCAAACAACATTCGTCTTCGACATGACTCTTTTAAATTGAAGTACATACACTCACTACTCACTCACTTTATAAATGCGACTATCTGGCTTACAAAAAGTGCAACATTCGAATTAATATTTAAAAGTGAGTGAAAGGAAAGTGCATTTTGCTTGCAAACATTTTTCATTACTTTGTTTTTATTTCGCAGAACGCAATGAAGAAGAAGCAAAAAAAGTTTAAATAAAAATTTTCGTGTTAAGAAACACTTTTCTTTAACAAAAAAGCAAGAAAAAAGTTTGTCTCGAAAAGTTTCTTTTCTTACTTTTTTGCACACGAAATGTGAGACTTAAAAGCATTTATAATTTAAGCGAAACTAACTTAAATCGATTGCTTTACAAGAATTCTAAATATTCATCCATAAATCAGCGACAATTAATTTGATACTTTTGAGTATGACCGCCGACTAACGAAAGTGACATTAAACGATACTCTCTGTTTTTTAACCTAATTACATTCATTCTCAATGGATTTTTAATGAACGAACGAATGAATGAATGCATGTTTTTAGTATGAATTTCAAATGCGCTAGACACGACTTTGCGACTTTGCGTGTTGCAAATAAGTTTGAAAACGGAATCAAATTGACCGCAATTATTGTCCTCCGCAATTACAATTGAAAAGCGTTCTATTTTAAAAAAGAACGTTCTATTGTTGTTGTGTCGCAAATAAAACGTCGACAACAGGAAGCCGACAACAACCACACCTTGTGCATCTCTTTTTCGGTTACACACACGAAATCATTTTCAATTTCAAACCTAAAATTCAATTTTTTCGTATTCGCCACGCAAAGCAACATTTTACATAATTCATATTTAAGCGGTAATTATATACAAATATGCGTTTGTATGTTTGTGCTCTCAAATTTTCAATGACATTTATTAATCTTAATTACACACCATTGAAAAGCAACAACAACTACTATAGTATGTAGTATGTTCGTTTCAACATTCGCGTTGCATTTCAGCTTCAATTACAACTGCAAATGAATTCAAACGTTGCTCTTGTTGTTCTTCTCTCGAAACTCGCATTTAATTCAGTTTTGCTTTTGAATAAATTAACGTAAACATTCTCGCAATGTAAAATCGCTGGTAAACACATTTTAATTACTGTTTACGCATCGTTTTGAAACGCAATGCGAACAAATCGCTGTTTCATCATTTCATGAATTTTTAATTATTAAAAAGCGGTGCCATTTAGAAACGTCAACGAAAATGCTGTTTAATATTTATAATCTGCTGTTGAAAACGCAGTCGCTGCCAATTATGTAATACATAATAATATTGTTTTTGAAGCAGTCTATTTAAATTTTGCACAAAGTTTGCGATTAATTTAAAAGCACTTCGCTTCTCTTCTCTTCTCTTTCCGAGAATTTTAAGCGCAACGATGGACACAGACAAACGGTGATCGCATCGAAATCTGTTGTTTGCTTCGCAGTAAAACTGTTATCTGTTCACGAAAACGCAAGCCCAAGTGACTGCCGAAGTGACTGGGGTCGATTTCCTGTGCAAAACAAACAACAAAATAGAAATTGAGTGCAATAAACAATGTGTGAGTGTAGTGGAACATCCGCCGGTTGAAATCGGTGAAATGACTAAATTTAGTGGTCACTTCACCATTGATTACTACTCTTCTTCGGGGCAGTGTTTGTTTTTGTTTATAATTTACGAGTGCGAACAGCGGTTATCAACGGAACACCGTTTCGCAGATCACTTAATCGCACGGCTGTCAAAAAGCAGTTCACTGTTCACTTCACTACACTTGGACAGACTAGCTGACTGTTTATTTGAAATCTTTATTTTCTCGCAGGAAAAACAATGATTTGCAGTGAAATAAATTCAACGTATTCGTCTACGTAAAAATAGTTGCCAATTAAGTTGGTGTCGAAATGTGCGTTTTGTGTTTAAATGAATATAAAATAGATGCGATTTGGAAGCTCGAAGAAAAATTTGAATTTAAAATTTTCATGGCAAAAGTCTGCTTAATTCAAAGATAGCATGACTTCAATTGTTATGCCTGAGACACACACCAGTGATTGTATTTATTATTACGAATTCGTAATTCTTTTATTTTCCTTTTCATTGAAAAACACAGTGATTCAAAATTTGTCGTCTACTGTCTGCAAATCGAAGCTAAAATCAGCGTTCAAAATCAACAGTGTGTGCCTAATTTTTTATTGCTAGAGAATATTAGATAATATCGTTTCTCATACAAAATTTGTAGTCAATTTAATGGTTCAGCGATCGTTTTGCGTAACAAAGACAATAAACGAACAAACAACGTCAAAAAAAGCGAAGTAAAAATTAATTCTAGGAAACGATAATTATAGCAATCGTTTAATAACGTTTAGATAATTACTTTTAATAATTGTTATTTTCTCCAAATTTTTATTGCTTCTCAACAAGAGAATCTTTTCTTAACCTTTTCACATCATTTTTGTCACATAACATTTCTCTACTTACCTTTGTTTCACTCTTTAATTACCAAACAAAAAAGTACGAAAAGTTATTGTTGTCAAAATACATTTTGTAACGTTATGGTTGGTGAATTGAAAAAATTTTGCACAACGAATGCTACGGTCTAGACACAATAAACAGCGGCAATTGTGTATTAACTGCGAGATTTTCGCTGCAAATTAGCTGCTCTTCAAATTCTCGTAATTAATATTCATTCACTTTCTTCAGACGATTCAATGAATCGTGATGTCGTCGTCGTTAACCTTGTGTTTCATTAATTATTTTGCAATTTGGCTAAAATTGCAGTCATAAAGTGTGTTGTCGATAATTGATTTCGATAATGAATATAAATCGCTTTTAAAACAGTTGTTTTAAGAAAAGAAAAATGATTGATTACTGCAAAACGACATTCGAGCACACGAAACGAGAGAGAAAAAGAGTGATTTGCAGTGGACACGAAGTGATGCGGACGCAAATCATTCGCTGCCACTGAAAATGTGTGGCAATTACGGGCAGCGTTTCGCTTCGCTTACACATTTGCGTCCTATTTGTATTGCTTTGCGTTTATAAGAGCAAATATTACATAATTTACGCGAGCTTAGAGCTGTGTATGTGTGTGTCTGTGTGTGTGTTCACTTTCCGAGATTCTGAAATGAGATGAAAGCGAAAAGCGAACTTTGCCGCAAACGACAAACTGTGCGAGGAGAGTTACACTTGCAAATCCGATGGGACGCAATCGCACGCAATTATGTGTCCGTTTCCGTTGTGCTCACAACGATGCACACAACAAACATACACACATACATGGAGCATTTTCGTATAATTTTCTTTCGTAATACACTCAACTGAAATGGTTTTAACGTTCGTCTTTTCCTGCACATCTTCTCGAATGATCGCTGCATTCAACGGTTTCCATGTCGGAACTCGTCGCTCTCTTTTATTCTTTGTTCGGATAAAAGTAAAGGATTATTACTGCGAATCGAAATGCATCGAAACGCTAACTTATGTGAATTAGTGTCCATTTGCAATCAGTGAGCTTCACTTTCGCCGTCATTCAATGACCATTCAATTCGTTTCATTGTAAGAAAAGTGACATCAAACTTATCCTCACTAATAAATGACCGATTTCTTTTCAGAGATGCATTTCTGTAAACAACTCTCATCGTTTTTAATGTAAATATTTTATCGATCATAAATCGTTGAATTAATAAACATTCATTTAATTGAACATGAATGAAGTAAATAAACAAATTGAAAGTTGCTTTGAAAGTTATGAGTTAATGTTACAGTGACTTCAATGTTTTATAGACTTATAAGTTAGACAATACCTGAAACTTTGATTCAATTGTATTGTAACGTTTTCTATGCTTCTTTGCGACAAATTAGTATTTCGTGTAAAAAGTAAACGCACATTGAAAGCGTTCAATTTTGTTTTTCAAGTGAAGTTTATTGGAAACAAAGAAAAGGTAAGAAAAAGTGTTTTGCGAAACAAAGTACTCTCTGATACGCAGTATTCACGAATCGTTGTAAATTGCACATTCACTTCAATTACAGACGATTGAATGCGACTTTTTCTGCGAAACGACACAAAAGCAATAATAACAGGCAAAAGCAAAACAAAGATTTCTGTTGAATTTGTTTTGTAAAATAAAAGTGAAAACAATGCCAAAAACGTTGGTTGCAATTCACATTTAAACAAAGTTGGAAAATGTTGTCGATTTTGAAATAGCAATGGCAGCTGTTTAATGGCGAAACCTGTGAACACATCTAACGTCTACGGAGAGATCATTGAGAATTGCAATCGCAGCGAATGAAATCGTTTGTCTGCCGTTTTGTGTTCAAATGCAAACAAACGAAGAACGCGGACCAAAAAGCGTGCTGCACTTGAAGTGTGACTACGTGAACAGATAGAAACTGTTGCCGATTCAATAACAGCATATAAAAGACTGACGATTATTGCAGCAGTTCGTCGATGATTGCATTATTCGCGACGCAAAATTAGTTTAAACTGACAACTCTAGAAAATACAGCGTTGTGTGTGGGTAACTGCAGCCTAATTTAGGCAGAGCCAATTTCGGGGGAACTTGAATAGTGTGTACGCTTCGCTTTTCGGTGCGATAATTTCAGTGTTCGTCGAGACTATGGAATTAGCTTCGCTCACCGCTCTTTTATACTTATTTCGTTGTCACACTTTCCGCTTTAAAACTGCTTTTTATGAGCTGTGATCGCTTTGAAAAGCTTTACTCGTTGCAAATGTACGCAGCGAATGCAATCGCTTTCGGTGTCTACGCGAACGTGATCATCGAGTACGTGTGTTCGCAGTGACACACACACACATAGACATAGAATTTTGACCACCACTACTACATCGGTGGTACTACCGATGTCTAATACAGTTTGTGTGTGTATATGAGCGCAACATTTACATTCACAATTGTAAGCGTACGTCTTTGTTAAGAAAACGGAAAGTATTAACGGTTCACTAACGTTGGCAGTGTCCGCAATCGCTTTCCTTTCATCCATCAATTAACTGTAATCGCATTTCACCACTTTTTAAGTGATCGTCGGTTCACTCTCCGTTCACGCTTTTTATTCTTCGAGCACACACCAATTCAAACACAAATGTTTCTCTTTTCACTCTCTACGCAACGTTTGTGAAATTTTTACGAAAACTTACACAATCTGCACTTAACAGCACCAATAATATATGTAATACTTTACTTTGCTTCGTTTCGCACATCACTTTCACTTCGCTACTCGATTATTGTTCAAAAGAGTTCTTTTTATTCTGTTTACTCTTTTAAATTATTCACTCAAAGCGATTTTCATTGTTATGCAAAGTAATTTTAATGTTCAATAATAATCAATGTTTGCCTCAAAAAAATTTCAATTTTAAATTTCTTGCTCACAAGCAAATATGAAAAGCGTTCTTATATTCAATTGTTTGTAAATGTATTCAAAGACAAATGAAGCGTACGACTGTTTTCAAAGCGAACTGACTGTAATTATTACGAAATGTATACGCAATGAATATGTACACGTTTTACACATACACACACATTAGCTATGATAATTACGCAATGAAATTGAGAGCTGTCATCAGATGCGAATTACATAATGCATTATTGTCTGTTGTTGTTGCTGTTGTTACTGCTGCTGTTTGTCTCATCGCGTCTTTTAATAATCGTTATTAAAATTTTTAGAAATTCATAAGCAATCAGCATGAGAATGAATAAGAATAAAATGTTTGTTTCGTTTCAGTTTAAAAAGAGAAACAAAAAACATGTGTTTGCAAAGTTATTATGATGAATATGAATTTTAAATGAAATTACACGACTACAGCGAATGTCAACCGGCGGTTTCAGTTTCTGGCTCGAAACCGGTGCTAACCTTTCTTAACATCGTTCAAAATATGAGTGATCGCTATTGAAAACGTTTATAATTAATAATTATTACTATAATCATTATCGCAGAATTGCAAAATGGCTCATAAATAAATAATTATTGACAAAAATGGTAAAGTGATTCGTTTCGAAGTAAACGTGAAATCATTAAAACCATTAAATTCACACATCTTCGCTGTAAACTGTAATTAAAATCATATTTAGTCGTTTATTAAAAAATATGAACAAACAGCGACCTGTCCGTTTGCTGAATTTTAAAATTTAAATTATAAAAAACGAGATTTTAATTAAAATTGAAATGGCTAACAAAACATAAACATTTCCTCGTCGCAATTATAAGTCGCAATTTAAATTCATTTCAAAAAACGTTTTTCGCTGCAAATTATAATTGCAAACGTTTATTTGAGACGAAAAAAATATATTTTTCGAAGCATTTTGAAAGAAAAGCCCAAAAACAATTTAATTTCTCGGTTCGTTGAACAATAAATGTGAACAACGCAAAACGTACGACAGATGGTCATCGAGTGTCTGAGCGCCTCTTTTGTAATAAAAATTGGAAACCAGTGATTTTCACAGAATGCCAAAAAACAATGCTCAATACATGTACATGTACATGTACACAGTACTGCTGCTTTTGTAACAATTGTACACAATAATTTCGTCACTATTTTAAACGTAAGAAA
>NCKV01000364.1:0-19110 GCA_003675905.2 Leptotrombidium deliense
TATCATCGATCAATTCATTCCTAAAGCAACGTTGCTTTTTGACGTAAAATTCACTGGCTTCTGGTTACCACCGAAAGAGCTTTTTTTAAAAAGCAGTCACTTCAGCTGAGCTGAACTGAGCTTGACGAACAAAATATTGTTTTCGGAGTGAAATGAAGCTAAGAGACAAACACTGCTTCTTTCATTTTTGCCTCCATTCACTCAATTTTCTGCTTTTTTAAATGTATTCATATTGTGAAGCAATATTTGATAAACAAGTTTAGGATAAATTGTGACAGCAAATGGATGCTTTATTGTGAACTGTAAACAGCAGTCTTTAGCAGGACATCGAAATTTTATTTTTTTCACGCAGTGTTTGTGCTGTTTATTTTCAGTGATGGCAAAAGAAACAAAAACATGAATTCGGAAATTGCTCAGAATAATCTGAAAATTGAATATCGATTGAAAACAAATTTCTCTGGAAAGAATTTGTTCGCTGCCAGCGTCGAATCAATTACTTTCTTCGACGTATGATGTTTGGTTGCATGGTGTTCAAATCGCTCTCTTTAAATGTCTTTTTTCTTGATCCTCAAACAGTATAAATGGAAGCGTTTCTGCTTTATCATAGCATCGGTTTAGGTGTGAATGCATTTCGTTTTATTTCATCGATTTGTTGGACAACTGAATTCAACATGCTTTTGTATTCACGAACAGTTTACATTGAAATGCAATGCCTTTTTAGTTGTTTTTGTGTGACGATTCATTTCGAAAGTGGAATGCATATCTTTTTTTATCAAATCGAATCGCAATTCAATGCTTTTCCGTATTCAATCTCCTTTTTCAAAAGTACATGTATCTCAAGTCGAAATGCTGAATGGAAACGCTAAAAATACGCAGAAATAAATAATGTGAACAGCCGTTTTCGTACTATGTTGCATCTTCGGAAATGACCAATATTTTACTTTTTAAGATTACTAGTTTCAAAAATTGTTTTAGTGTTTTTAATGTACAGCGATTTCTAGTTTTGAAATATTTATTTCATACTTGATACACGCACACAGTTCGCTACCAGAACTCATCAGCTTTTTTTAAAAACTCATTTTTGCGTTCGACTTTCGTAACACGAAACACCTTACACAACATTCTCAATGAGAATTTCTCATTTTAAATGATTTTAATCCAGACAACGTCCTGGAACACATTACATCAAAAAATAATTCTTTTTTGGTAAACTGTGTTGCAGAATTGTTTATCGAATGATATTAAAAATTTAAACATTTTTGTAAAATTTTATATAAAAAATAATTCGAAAGTGACACACTTCTAAGATTGCACAATAGATTGATATTAATGATAATGCTTAAAGTGAAAGTGTCAACATTGCGAAGTAATTTTAATGTATTTGCTGCTTAATTTATTCAAGCTTACTGTACTTTATGGAGTTTGTTCTGTAATTATTTCTGTTTCGATAATTCATACATTTTTGCAGGCGACTGGTAATTGATTGCGCGAATCACGAATAGCAAAATATATTTGCATCGAATAATCGAATATTAAATATAGTTTGTTGAGTTCATATATTCACTTATTTTTGTTTGTTACTGTGCAAACATAGTGAATATACGCTTTCACATATTTCGCGTGCATTTTGTGTTCTCATAAAAATGGAATCCACTTTATAAGAGGCGGAAATCGTTCTTTGTCGCATAAATATTTGATGTGTTTTATTATTCTCGAAAATGGATTGCTTTTTATATTCGATCGCAGTTTCGCAGCAATTATAGCCGCAAGAAAATCAGCGAATTTTATTGAGAGCAGTGATCTGTGACAATCACTGTTTACATTCGCTAACTGATTTCAAGAATAAACTGCATTCACTTGCGAACAGTGAGAACATTCGAATGCATCCAGAATCCGTCGTTGAAATAAAGTAACCACCATTTCTCATTCATATGCTGCGAGTAACATTCGACATTTGCGAAAAATGCGACACTTCTCATCTCTCAGACGAACCACATTAATGTTCGAATATTTAACTGCTGCATTCAAATGTGACCGAAAATAGAATTAGAAAAGCATATTCACGCAGATCTGTTTCCTCTTCATCGTTCATAACCATTTATAATGCAGTAAAAGAGCGTCGACAATTCAGAGTGACTTGAATTACAACTTGCAACGAGAGGCAAATAAATTTGAATTAAAAACACGAATTGCTTAGAAAAAACTTTTACTCTATTTCTTTTTCTTTTCTTCTCAAACTTCATAAAACTTTAAAAATGTTTGAACGTTTTTAAAATATCTTAAGCTTCGAAATGGAAAGAAATGAAATAAGGAAAAGTTTACGTTTAAAAATCAGTGGTCAACAACAGGTCCGTGCAATCTCCGCAATTGGAAAAAGTTTAATTTATTAGAAATCTCCCGAGATAGCTTCAAGTGATATTTTATTTTTTCATTTTGTTGCAAGGAGCTGTTCAAACCAAAGGTTTGCAGGAAATTAAACAAAGAGAAACATGAGTTTCAAGCAAACTAAACTCAACTACCTGAACACTCACCTTTAACATTATATTCACATTTCTACAAAATGTAACTGTAATGTTCCGTAATTTGTGTTTGAAATGTTTGCTTTTAAAAGCTCCTAATTCCATGTGTGTTGCGTTAATGACTATTAAGCAAGTTCATTATTTTCGAAACCGTTAATTATCAAAATGTGCACATAATTGATGTCGTGCAGTGAAGTGTTATTTCAAACGTAATAGCAGTCCATGTTTAGTGTGTTCTGATTTAATTGATATGATTATTGCTTTTATTTCCAAAACTTACATGAAATGCTTAATTAGGAAAATCATTTTTCTTTAAATATTTATATTATTTATTTATGTTTCTCAAAAATGTGTCGTGTTGCGCCACTACCGACATCTTTCGGTGAACAAATGAATTAAGTTCTAAAGTGAGCAAACGTACCGTACTATCGTCTAAACACTGACATGTCATAAAGTTTATTGTGGAGATGCCAATATAACTTGAATTATACTGACATGTCATCATCAGGTGAAAAACATGATTCATTGATATTGATGTTTAAAGGTTGCTTATGTCCTTAATTTAAAAAAAACAAATATGGTATATGCAGTTTATAATTGACTTGTTAAAACTGACCAACTTTCTTTTTTTCAATTTTCGTCAAAATTAACTCTATACTGACATTTAGTATTTGCGCTGTAGTATGGTATTAAGTTATTTTCTTCTTGAACTTAGTTAATAACAATGAAACGTTCAAGTATTTGACACCATTACGTTTAAGTACCATTTGGAGATATGATTTTGTAGAATAACCTTCAGAACTTGATATAGTTAAAGGTTGACATGTGTTGATTATATCACTTTTACGATGTAGTGTCACGCGTTGAACGCAAAAGGTCTTTTAAAAATATTCTTTTAGTATATAAAGTTTTATTTTAGTAACAGCGTTATTCCCTTATTTACTTATCTTTTATTAAATGACGTTTAGTTGCTAAATATGCCGAAAAATTTCAACGTGATCGTGCTCAAAATCCGCAATATCAAATATTTGCATTGAAATGTTTAATATTTGAGTAACGAAATAACGCGAGCGTTGCATGAACTTTTCTTTTCAATCGATTGCAATGTTGGAAAACTTTGCGAAAGTAAGCAAGAGATCGCAAAGAGGGCATAACATTCGCTAGACACTATCTAACAGTGTTTCCATATCGAGTGTAATAAACGAAAAAGCAATAAATGTTCAATTAAGTAAAGCTTTCTTTTAGCAAATGTGTTCGTTGATATTTCGCGTTTACTTAATTACTCCTTTTCTATTGTTTTTGCATTTAAAAGCATTTAAGATTAAAATATAACAAACATATCACTCAGCGAATTGAGAGGAACTGCAAAATGTGCGTCGTTCGTTGTGCGATCAATAAATTCACTGCTAAACAAACGTTGTTTAAAGTTATTTTAGTGTCGAACAATGCAGTCGAATGCAAACAAAAACAAGACTGTTTTTTCGTGACTACCAATGTGTATCATTGCAATTCACCTAAAACTGTGAACGCGTTGTTAAAATTAACTTCCTAACTTTTAATTAATTAATGCATCGTTTTGCAATGAAATGTAAACAAGTTTGTAAATAATTCACGATTAAAAGTGAAAACAAATAAGTTTCGCAAGACTGTAAACTTTGGAAAGAGTAAAATAATTAAATTTAGTAAAATTGTAAATTACTGTACACAAATTTGGTTTACGCAAACAAAAATAGTTCTGAAATGCATACTTGTGTCAAATAATTAGTAATTTACGCGTAAATGTAAACATTATTTGGCTAGAAATTGAAAATATTATAATTTGATGCCATTATTAGCTAACGGCATAAATTTTAGTGCATGTACGTGATTAATTTTGCGTATACCGTGTTCACTGTCGAAGAATTGAAAATGAAAAAATTCTGGAATAACGAATTTCGTATGCCTTTTAATTGGATTTTGAGACTGTAATTTAATTCAAAAATAAGTCTTAAAAGTAAATTATGTATAAGTTGCATAACGTGAGCTGTGAGCGAACAGCAACATAATTGCAAACTTGCACAGAAAACACAAACTTCAACGACACAAACTATTATTTCTATGTAAATATTGTATGAAATGTAAAGTGTGTACCTGTTTATAAACGAAGCAACGAATTACCGTCAAACAGCGGTTCTTTATTTATTTAGATGAAATGAGCGAACAGGCAGTCACATGAAAAGCAACACTTATCACACGAAATGCAACCAATGCTTGACCTTTACTGCTTTTTAATCAAAATTTGATTCTTTTTAATTTCAAATTCTGTTCCATTTTGGTAAATGTCTTAAGAAAGTAAAAAAAGAAAATAAAACACGAATTCGCGTGTTGCCGATTTCTCTTTTCATCGCATTTCTAGTTTCACTTTTTTCACTTTCTCTGAATCCGAATTTTTTATTTCCTTTCAAAATGGCCTCATTCCTGAAACTCCGAGTTTTTAGTGTCGGAGAACTATTTTACTCTAAAGATATGCATTCTACCGGAAAAGTAGATCGCATTCGCGAACTTTTGTAAGATATTGAGAAGTGAAGGTCGATTCGAGGGAACTGTTTGTTTGACCGTTGTATAATCTCTGATCGAATGTTCTTTAACACAGTAATTTTTATTTCCATAATAAAGCTCTGCAGTTGCTTGCAAATACGCAACTTTTTCCGATTTCAGATGCGATTACTTCCTTAATGCTTTCCTTGCTTTCATTAATCCTTCAAAAACTAAGTGAATGCTTCGCTTTTTATTCTCCTAATTTCAAATGAGTGCTTTTCCAAACTTCCGAACTTTGAACATTGAAAAAAAGAAGTGATATTCACTGTTCATTGCACTAACATCGCATCCCTGATTCCATTGAACTCAAAAAACAATTCCACACTTCGCAGTTTTTCACAATTGAAATTAATTTAATTTCAAGTGTGCTGCATAAAGTAGTTTACACGCAATTATAAAAGTTTTATCAACAACACGAAAAAGTGTTTTTGAAATACAGAACCAAAGCAGTGGTATTTTATTCCTTTTCATAATATATTTCCAATAAGAGATTGATAGTGACGTTTATTCTGGACGAATGTGTACGTGGCAATGAATATTGTTCATATTAATCAGCGTGTTAATTGAAATCGATTAAATTAAAACGAAAGTTGTTACTTCATTACTTTATTGTACTACATCGAGAAAATAATTGCAGGAAAAAATAATTTTGAAGATTGCTTTTTTTCATCGCTTTCGTGATCACAACTCACATGAAACAATGAAACGTGAATTTATTGCAACAACAGATCCGCAAAACCACTTTTGACATTTTTCTATCTTCATTCCTGAACATCTATGTAACGAAAGTTAACCGTTGTACTAACTGCTACAATATCTCGTTTCATTTCACTAATTCTTCGCATTCTGTTCGTTTCCTGAAAATAAACAAACAAAATCACATTGAGTGTAATTTGTGTCGATATTTGGATGTTTGAACACAACGAATGTTAATTATACAAGACCAAGAATCACAGTTACCATGATTTATTGTTGATAGTCTCAATTCAACACTCAATTTGCACAAACATTTGCTGACAAAAGATTTACTGAATTGTTTGCGATGCATTCATCTTTATGTAGCAGACTTTAAAAAGAAACATCTACATTTATATCCAAGCCTGTTTTGCATTTACACAGAAATGTAATACAACTTCATTTTTAAGAAAAATCTTCGACAAACATTGTCGTTGCATTTTGAAAGTGATGACCTTTTCCTTATTCTTCAACGCGATACAATTTTCTATATTTTGAAATTCCGTTTTTTGTAATCGATTTTTGCCGATTTTTCGTCAATGTTTTGCTGATAATAAATCAAGTGCATAAAAAAGTTAATTTTGGTCATAAGTTGAAAGCAAAATAATAAAGAAATTTCCGAATGAAACTTCCGTGAACAGTTCACAAAACGTTCTTGTTTGACTTGATAGAAAAATGAAGTTAAGATCAATTGTAGCGCATATTAAATTGATCTGAAATTGTGAGTGTTTGTTGGGCAGTGAGGACAGCGTTGCCGCTGTTAAAATGAAGCATCGGTTGTGTGATGAATGAGGAAACGATTGGTTAGAAGCAGTTATGTAAGGGCGTCAACCACGCTTTTGACTACAATTCCTCAGTTTCAAAAAAGACAGTTTTACGTCACTAAACTGCAAAAGTTTATAGCGAACGCAGTTATTTTGTGCTGTGCGTTCACTGCTTCCACAGACACACACAGACCAGTGTAAAAGTAAGCGGCGATAGTTTCTGCGACGTGTGTTCTATTTTTCAGTGACTGCGGCGTTCACTGTGTTTCAGTGCAGCATTGTTTGCAATGCTATGTTACACTTCAGTGTCGTCTCGAGTAAATCACGCATTTTATGGAAGGGCGTTTGTTTAGTACACTGACCAGTGCACGTCCATATGATCGACAGCCGTATGCCTCATCTTCTTTGACTCGATTCGATAGTAGTACTCCGAAAAGGTATAACAGCGTTGCAAGCAACGATGCATCGCAAACTTCTTCTATGGGCAGCGTTCCGAAGACGAAAGTTAAAGGCTTATTCGAGTCGAAGGCGAAAACGAAAACGAGACTTCACAGACCAATTAATACTGTGCAAACTGTTGATTTCGAGTCGCAAAGAAAATGTGATTCAAGTGCTGCGTTTTCACCACGTGTGAACACCGATTCAGTAAAAAGCTCAATCAAATCACAAAACACCAGACCTCCGTTGGTTAATAAGCCATTGAGTTTGGCTGCAAGACACAGGGCCAGAGATCAACGTATTCGTAAATATCAGCTTCTGTTGCATAATTTTTTGGAAAGACCACGCGGAAAAAAAGCCGTTTTCTATCATTTATGTGTGTAAGTTTATCCTCTTCGCATTGCGTTCATTTTGCACGTAATACCTGTTTTTGCATTTTTAAGCTCACAGCAAACTTTTCACTAATATTATTGAACCGTTTCCATTGAGACTTATTTAAGAGTACATTGCGATAAGCATTAAATTACAACTTTTATTTTGATCAGCACTGTATGCAAAACTAAGTAGAATGACGACTTTGTTACTATCAAGAATCAACTGAATGTGATGCAGCTTAGGTCTTTCTGTAAAAAGATCTGTTAATTAATCATTCATCACTTATCGATCAAATTCTATCGTTGCTGAGAATAGATTTTAATCAAACTGCATTTTCTTTTCTCGATTACCAAAGAATGCAATCAAAGCACGAAATTCTCAGTTTGCTTTTTTCAAATCCGTTTTTCCGTGATTTTCGTAATGTTGTTTATTTCTGTATCTGATTTGTGCTTTGCTTTGCTAATTTTTGTTTACTTTTCTACACTTCTAGTAATTCTAACTTGTATCAAACAATCAAACTCAGGTCACAAGCAAAAAGAAAATGTGATCCCAACGGTAATTTGAACGGTATCAAAAGAAACAAGAACTGCCAAATTCACTTGCTTCACTGATAAAATCACCCATTTTGCTTTGTGTGCATGTGTTTTGAGTTCATAAACAAGTAATTATTGAGTAAATACAAAAGTTGAAGAAACATTAATTCGATTAATTCAATTGTGCAAATTAATTTCACCACGAATTGGATTAATTGTTATAGCGATGAATTAAAACAACACATGGCTTGTAATTACGCTTCATCGATTACTTCCTGAATGCATTATTTCGGAAAACATTGTTTGCGAAATAATTGCAAACAATATCTTGAGCTTCGCATTGCTTTGTGCAATCATTTTGATTGACGTTTCGAAAAATAAAGCTTCGATAATGCAAAGTTACATAGAGTATATAGTGTATATTCGATATTATTTGCGCACAGTTTGCGTTCGCAAATATTGAAACGATAAAAGTGCATTTTCATTGCATTCGTGCAATGTTTACAACATTCTCAAATTTGTTGCATTTTTGTATCACTTTTTTACTACGAAATACAGAAATAACGTATACACGTAATGTAATGTCGCAATTTCATCCAGTTCCTCTAAAGCACTCAAGTCGCTATGTAAATGTTTACACTTTTCCAAATTAATGACTTTTTTACTTTATTTTCGTATACTTTGTGATCGCTGTGTTTGTGGTTTTAGTGGATCACAATCGATGCATCGCATTTTTTGGCAAATATTGGTTTCACTGAGACAACATTTTTGTGAGTTGAGGTCGCGTTGTTACGGCTTTTCAATAATTCAGTGATTCGCTGATCGACGAAAACGAAGAAAAACAACTGAACACATATTTCACAATTACCGCATACGTGTTTTGTTACATTCTGCATGTTTTGCTAAGAATGTGTAGAATGAGGAACTTTGATCTTTCGCTGTCTTGTTAATGATCGCCGGACAAATGTTTGAAAGTCACAGAAACTCGCAGAACTCGACAAGAATTCATTGCTTCACGAAACGATATATAATCATGTTCACGATTCTTTCAAACATTCATTTCAAAAACAAATTGCATTTGAGTCCATTAATCGCCAATCGTGAAACAAAGTGTGTCCATATTTGCAATTGCATCGAATCTGCACAATCACTAAAACTGCATTTTCATAAATGAATGCAATCAAGTTATTTTTCACTTTGATTCACTGAATTCGCTGACTTCGGAAGGCGACTGCATTTCGATTACTCGAACTGTGATATTTCAATGCGAGTGTGATTGAAAGAATAAAAGATATAAAAATTGAAATCACATTTGTTTTCGTCGCTGAAATGGAAAACAGTAATCAGAAAATAAATAAAAAGGAAGTAAGAAGAACGCGCTTTGCATCCAATGCTGCATTCGTGTTCATTTCTCGCTTATCATAAATGCTTTAACTGTTTACACTTGAAGCGCACTTTCATTTCTTTGCTCTTCAATTCAATTTTTCTCGACACAATTATTGCTAAAATATTGTTTTTCTTGGAAACTGCATTTCAAGCACCGATTTTCGAATTGAGATTCGCTACGCGACATCCAATAACCATTTCACGTATTCGCTCGCAATGAGCACATATTTATTTTGAATACACTTTTTTATCTGTTACGTGTCCGAAGCGATTCCAAATAAAAAATTACCTTATTTCGCAGTATTGTTACGTAGTCGGTCATGATTCAATAATAATGAACTGATGCAACAACAAAAACATTCACCATCAGTGAACGAATGATTGCACACTTTTCCAATTATAACGAATAAAAGCGTGTTGAAAAACACTTTTTTTACAATTTTACATTCGTGTTCTTTTAAATAACAAATTTCTTTTCAGAATGATTGCAATTCCTGAGCAGCAATCTTTTCACTCGAGCAAACGAACATTATTCGAATAAGTTTAGTTTCTGTTTTCACTTTTCAATCAAAATGAAAGAAATTCAAGAGAAATGTTGACAGTTTTTGAAATGCAATTGTTTGCGTGTTTTTTGTATGTCCGCTGTAAATGTTGCGTGGAAATGATTCGGAATTCAGAAAAGTGCACAAATAGGCGAACAAAACAATGCGCCCTTTGCAATGTATCCGTTTGCTCAGTTACACGAATTCAACTGTAACACAAATAACACCGAAAAAGCTGTATAAATGCGCCAATGTTTCTGTGTTTCATTAATTTGATTTGATTTGTGTGCACATTGCAAATTGAAACAAAAATGAAGTTTAATTTGACTTGTTTGGAGTGTGTTGAAAACAGGATTAAGCATTGAATTAAAACTTAACCACTGAGCACTGATTGATTTACAGACATTCTATTGTCGCCTCTCCCGTCGAGTAATTAATGAATACTCAGTTAATTGCCTGCGTTTACGAGCAATGTTTCTTTTTCGAATACAAAAGTTTGATATTTCGATTTGATTTCGATTGAGTTTAACATACAAATAGCAAACACAACACACATTTAAGCATAAATTAATTCACAGCAAATTTCGGTTACGTGTTCTTTTCTGTCATTCATTCGCTGTTGAATCGATTAGAACTGCAGAGACAAAAGCCGATTATAAATATTAAAATTCACTGCATTCCACTTTTTCAAGCAAATTTGGAAGAATGAACGCAGTATTTGTGCTCGTATTCAGTGTTCGCTTTTCGTTCGATTAAATAACATACTTTTGGTTAAACTGATTAACTCCACCCGATTTATGCGTTTCACTCATTCATTACTTTCTCTATTCTTCTCAAATTAAACTCCACTTTTCTCTCATACGTAAACCTAAATACAGTACTGCAATATGTCGACTTTATTTACACTTTTCAAGTTATTCATAATTTACGGTCACTCGCACAAACTGCGGTTAATTACATATGCAAATGCTTTCAGTGTTCTATGAATGTCGATTTTTTTACAAACTTAATTATTCAACCAGTGAACACTAGTGTACTTCACATTCATTAAATTAACTGAGTAAAGTTCTTAATCTTGAGAGTATAATCTTCATACTAATTGTCTTTTTAATGTTTTTCGTGTGCTCTTTAACAGTTCTTTTCGCATCTTTAATTTTTACTCAATTTGAACGCAAACATCAAAATAATAATGAATAAGAGCATAATTTTACTTACAAACATATATACAAGCATACAAGTATAAAGTTATGCAAAACGTATGAAACTTATGTTAATTTAACTTTACTTATGACTAGGGTTTACGAATACGAATATATCTACACAGACTAATATAGCAAACACATTACGTAAACATATTAAAATATTTGCAGTATATAAATTACGCGAGGCGAAAATTTTTCGAAAATTTTGAAAAGTAAAATTTTATGGTCTTTTCAGCATTTATGTTTTTATCAGCAATAAAAGGGAATTGAAAGAAAGCTGATTTGAATACATGCAGCGTATAAAGAGTGTATAAATGTATTTCTTTGTATATAAAGCTTATATTACAGTTTTATCGATCATTTGATTCGCTTTCGTTTTGTGTCGCATTCAAATTGTTTCCGACAGATTTCGACGAATGCTTTTTTGAAAGCTCAATAATCTAATGTTTTTTCATTCACTTTCCATTTGAACATGAAAACGTTTTTTCTTTCTCGTTTATTTTGTGTTCCATTTTTTCAATTTACCTCTCAATTCAACGTTCAATTACTCGCTGTTTTCAATGTTACATTTAGCATCCATTATGTATCTAAAAATGAGTGCAAATATTTAAAATTAGTTTTAACATTAATACGCTTAATTTTTGTGAATATGTTTCTATTTTCAGTACATTATTAACTTTGAAAATGAATAATAAGTAGTAAACGTTTTGTAAGCACTAATTAATTATCCATTTTTTGCAAACATTGCGGTGAAATTAATTGCCAATGATGTTCAAAGAGTATGCAAATTAGTTATTTGCAAGTATAATTTGTTCGCTTAAAACAGCAATAGTTAGATAGATAGATGAACTGAAAAATGAAATTCAATTCACCTAACATAAATGAGACTTTAAAAGTTTCATTCATTGCATTTCGTTTGTTTATTGCATTTTAAAACATTGAATGCGAATCAAATGAAATCCTATTTTGCAATAGTTTATTGAGGTTTGTTTGCAGTCGAAACACAAAACATGATAAATTGAAAGCCGGATTTAAAACGTTCAAAGTGAAATGGAAAACATTTTTCTTCTTTGTTGTTGCATTATGTTTTCAGTGTTCTGTTGATTTTTATGCAATTTGTTACATATTAAAAACTAAAACTGACTGCATTTTAGCTTTTATCTAAAAACTCTTTTATTATCCAGACTGAACAAAGCACTCCAAAGAATGGAATTTAAAGATGTTTTACTCTTCAGACATTTTTTGTGAGCTTTAAAAAAAGCGTTCAAATTTTAATGCAAAATTTGTGCAATTTATTCAACTAGTAATAGCGATGAATAAAGAATTTCGTGAAATTTTTCATCAAGAATAAAAAATAAAATATACGTTCAATGATATTTCGGGCAAAATACAGTTACTGACAGAATAACAGTTCAATGTTTCCATGACCACCCATAGCCATCAGATTGAGATGATGATCGAAGCTGCGCTGTTATTCTGGACGAATGTGTACATTTGCAGGTAGAATTTAGTCACAATCTCTATTCGAAAAGTTTCTTCCATTGAAATGTTGCACTAACTTTCTGTCCGACGCTGTAGAATGTGGAATGTCTGCGACAAAGAATTGCAATGTTGAACATGCAGACGAAAGAGTAACAATGGTCAAAAATTGTTTGCAATCAAACTTTAAAGATGACAGAAGTAGTCTCGAGTTCGGTTCACTTCATAAATTTCTTTTGCTGAAAACTCGTCAATTTTCTTTTTCGCAATTCACGTAAAAATAGACATACATACACTAAATCATTTCTTCTTTTTCCTTCTCTCTTTCAACGTAATTAAGTTGAACATTTTTTACTCTCTATTTGAATTTCATCTAATTGCAAAGTTTGCCGCTGACATTTCAATATAAAACGATAAATTTAAATGAGTTGCTTTGAATTATTAAAACAGCGTTTACATGGTTGCAATTCGTTTTTATTGACTATTTTCTGTGTGTTTTTAATTGCGAACCATTTTTATTATGTTTTTGTTGCCAACGAAGGACCGCAATTCGTGAATGATTCTAGCACTTTCGAGCCACTCTGAATACAATTGCTCTCTTTTTTTAATTGCACTCTTTCAAAACGTGTGTATAATTTAAATCGAGGTTATTACGTTGAAATGAATGACCATTTTCCAATTCTAATCTATTTACTTGTTTTCACTGAAATCAAGTCACCGTTTCAGTGTTGCATGCTGTTCACTCACGCATTACTAAACACAAAGTTAACAAACAATATTTCATAAAATCGAAAGAGGTTGTAGACAGAATAACAATGAAATTTGTACAAATGCAATTTAAAACTTGCAAATATTGTAGATCAGATTTTAATTGAATATTGCGCTATTTATTCACAAATGTGCATCGAAAACCGAAATTCTCATTTATTATTAATACTGATATCAAACGTTCGAATCTGAACGTCATTTGATTCTTGGAATTTAAACGAATTTTTGCAACGATTCGTTTCTCTTGTTACTTTTCTATTCTCGCAAGTTTTCGATACATTTTTTTGATAAAAGTATCGGTTTTTAGATAAAGGTTGAGATATGATTTCGAAGAATGTTTCATTCGGTTAATGGAAAGATGTCTTAAAATGTTTAAGTCTCAATCCTTTGGATGAAGAAACATTTTTAAGGACAATATTTGAAAAAAGCAATTGCAGTGCAGTTATTTATTAGTCTCGTAGAGTACACAAAGAAAGCAATTTCGTACAGTACTGTATTTCAATGTTTGCGGTTTACTGTAAAGTATGACTGCTTGCAGAGAACACAATGCGTTTATTCTTGGTAACAGTTTATACGTACTGGTTATTGTGCGCAAAAAGCGAGTCACTTACGTAATGATAGATGAATCTCAATTTATAATAATAATGAATATGGTTGCTGTTCGAAATTACGCTATTCTTATCAAATCAGACATCTATTGCTTTCAATATTAAAATCTTGTGAAAGGGTTCATTGATGTAGAAACATGTTATAAATTATTAGACTTTTATTTGTATGACTAAATTACTGTTAATGCAATCAATTTGCAGACCATTTTGACACAAAGACTTGCTTCATTTGAAGTGCTAATCAGTGATAGAATGTATTCATCGCCATTCGTACTGCATTCTTTACATTCATGTGAACTGCATTCTTGAATGCATTACAAATACGCAATCATTATCTAGTCGATAATTGTTGCCAACGAGAAATGATTGCATATCTTTCACCGAAATCGAAAGATATTTCCAAACTCATTTATTTCGCTGTTTATTTGCTTAGCTTTCAAATAAAATAATGAAGAATTCGGCAATTTAACTCTCATTCAAATATAAAATGCTTGAATGATTAATGAAAAGCATCTTTGAGAAATCAACGAATCATTTTTCTATTCAAAAAAGCTTCAAATTAATGTTTCGTTTTATATACAACGCAATAAAAGTAATTTTGAAAAGGGATAATTGTATTTCTTTTTGCAACTCAAGTGCATTGTGTAGTTTACAATCCGAAATTGTGTGCCATTGAATGAAGTATATTTTATTGGGTTGCGGGTCACTTCAAACACAACATCCTAATAACTCTCTGGCACGAAATCGTATTCATTGTGCATTCGTGAAAATTACTCGACGAGTTTGATGAGCGTAAATATCGGAAGCACTGTGAACGATGGATGCAACACTTGGTGTTCCTAAAAGCTCAATAAATAATTCAGATTTCATCGCGTTATTTTCTGTGCACTTTGACGATATAAAATATTTTCTCGCTTTGAATACGAAAAGTAGATCATCGCATTGCAATACATATCACATCGTTTTTTTCGATGCAATGTTCCACTTTTCTGTTATTTTTTAAGGATTGAACGCTTAGAGGAGAGACAAAGTTTGATATAAATTAAGTTTTAATAGACGATCGCTGAATACTCGTAAAGAAGTGAGTTAAACGTTTTTTGGTCACTGATTTATGTTGATTGAGACCGAAGAAAACATCCATAATTCGTGATGACTCCACCAAACGTTCATCTAAAAAGTGTAATCATGGCAGAGTGTCGCATTATTGCAATGTATAGAAGTGTGTTGCGAGCAGTGTGTATGTATGTGCAGTCCGCTAGATATTTGCACACAAATGCAAGTATCGAAATTCTCGGTGACTCGCAGCTCGACGCAAATCAAATTGAAATTTATTGCGATTGCATTTCGCGTTTTGCTGAGATCAAATAAATTGGTTATTCAATTATATTTTACTGCATTTACTTTGTAATAAATTGAAAACGCGGAAAAATGTTATGTAAAATATTAAATGAATCAAAATAAGTGCGCAGAAGTAATGACATTTTCAAATTTTGCTCATTTCCTATACACGAATAAGTGAACACTCAATAATCTATTTTCATCGTTTCATCACAGGTTTTGTATGGTTTTTGGTTGTCTGGTTTTAAGTGTTTTCGCAACAATTGATCAGTATGAGGACATGGCCAGCGATATTCTACTCAAAATGGTAATTGCATTCAACAACATCTTCTTGTGTATACATGCATACTGTAATTCATGTCTCGAATTTACATTTTCATTTCAAATTGCATCGCATAAAAGCGAAATGCACATACACATTGATAAACATAGCAGTTATGATTTGTGTGCTTACAGTGAACGCTTCGTTGCATTCATAAATCTGTGAACACACACACTTCGCAAATAAAGTAAATGTAACGTTTAATTGTATTTGCAACACACAGGAGCTGATAATGATTGTATGGTTCACATGCGAATTCTTCTTCCGACTTTGGTCCGCAGGTTGCAGATCCAGATATCAGGGATGGATTGGCAGAATGCGTTTCCTCAGAAGTCCATTTTGTGTCATCGGTACGCATCTGTTTTGCTGTGTGCACTTTCATTTTTGTCAGCTTCTCTTATTTTTGTACACCGAAAGTAAAGTCTGCTTTCAATCCCAAGCAAATAACCCTTCAATTAAATTAATAATCTAGTAAATATAAACACGAGACAACGAAAGATGGATACAACGTTTGACAAACTTAATTTTATCGAAAAACTAGTTTTTCTGAGAATTTGTTTGTTTTCAACAAGAACAACGTCGACTGAATTTCTCGCACACTTCGCATATTGAAGTTATACTGTTTCGCAACTGATGATACAACTGTGGATACTAGTTATATTCGTTTCATTTATATTCTCTACGCTATTCGCTTTTAGAGTTCACTAAAAATGGAAAAGTGCACAAGTATCAATTAAATGTGCCGCAATACGTTGTTGTAATGTGTGTTTTATTGAGTTTAACTAAAACACAATTTCGTGGAAAACACGTCCAGCATTGCAACTCTACTTTATTTTATAGTTTCACGCCGACGATTAAAATATAAATGCAATTATTGCTATTATTCTGCTGCCATAAGTAATGAGAAACATTTCAATCTTAGATGTAATCGTCATTATTGCTTCTGTGATCGTGTTATCGGTCGGAAGCAGTGGTCAAGTGTTCGCAGCTTCAGCTCTTCGCGGTCTCCGCTTCTTCCAAATACTTCGCATGGTCCGAATGGACAGAAGGGGTGGCACCTGGAAACTATTAGGATCAGTTGTCTATGCACATCGACAGGTGACATACACACTTCACTCGCAATCAAATAAACACACTGACACAATGTTTGTAATGCACAGGAACTTATAACAACAGTTTACATTGGCTTCCTCGGTCTCATCTTTTCTTCCTTTCTCGTATATTTGGCCGAAAAAGACACAAATCCAGACAAATTCAGTAACTTCGCGGACGCTTTATGGTGGGGTGTGGTAAGTACTTCATTCGCAATAGATTAAATCTCTCGTCACTCATCCATATTTCATATCAAATCGAGAAACGTTTTTAATTAAAATACATTTTAATGGATACATCGCAAAGACACTCGTTTATGCAACTAATGAGTGTTTGCGTTGCAATTGAAGTCGATAAATGTTCATTTTCAACGTGTGCTTCTAATTTCGGGCTTTTATTAATACTGTAACAGTTCGACACACATTCATCTCAACTCAGCGAGCGTTGCGAACAAAACGAATGATGCATTGCAACACTCGACCGCGTAAAAGGAACACAAGTGTCACTGGAGATCGTTCAAATGCTCGCCATTTTAGCCATTTCAATAAATTGTATGCGCTGAATATTGATGCACTTTGGTGACAATTAATTTACCCGAAAAGTGCATCTATTTCAATATAATTTCGTGCTACTTTATGCGTGAATTCAATTTTAATGCCATCATATACAGTATCACTCTGTTCTACATGTAAATGCCATTTAGTTCACTGTTTGTATTTGCTTTTTAAAAGCAAACTATTACAATAGACATCGCATTAGAGTTACATAAATTAAATACGTGCGTGTTGCTAATGAAAACTGCGGTCAGTGTCACTTCATTTCGCAACTCTTTGCATAATTAACAATTAAACCGTTTACGTGCATAAAATTCGCCGAGAATCGATTTTTATTTTTACTCTTGTTGCTAAATTTATTCAGTTACAACGTCAAAACTTTTCGTTTAAGTGCTTTTTAATTTTTTTAAAGAGCTAGTTATTCATTAAGATGAAACTTTAAACTGTTACGAAAAATTTTCGACATTTAAAAAAACTTTTTTGATTGCAGCAGTGAAAAAATATTGTAACATGTATTTAATGATGTTTCAAACGACGTTTAGTTGTCAAAATTTTGAAATGTTTCTGTTTTCAACAACTTCTTTAATGTTTTTTAACAAACTTTAAAGACTAGACAACGTTGTGTTATGAACCAGATGAATCTAGCTTCGAAGTTGAGTTGCAGTGTTAAAATGAATCTGTTTCAATGTTGGGCAAGTTACACACATCACTTTATTGTAGTTCCAACGATTGTGTGCTTAGCGAATTGATGTGAAAATTGAGCAGTTCTTGAAAGCAATCGTGAAAACAGAGCCGCAGGCATTTTATCTGCAAAGAAGAGTCGAATTGAAAGTATATAAGCAGAAAGATGTTGTGTGAAACGATCGTTTTCGCTTAATTGACATGATACGAAAGACGAAATAACGAATCGAATGATTTGCAGATAACTCTGTGCACGGTTGGCTACGGAGACACAGTGCCGAAAACTTGGACTGGTAAACTGATCGCTTCTTTTTGTGCTCTTCTGGGCATTTCGTTCTTCGCTTTACCAGCCGTAAGCAAATCGTAGCTCATTTGAAAAAGCGATCACTGAACGCTTGAATAACGATTTTCAGGGAATCCTTGGTTCTGGTTTCGCATTAAAAGTGCAACAGCAACAACGACAAAAGCATATGATAAGGCGCCGCGGACCTGCTGCGACGCTAATTCAATGTCTTTGGCGTTGTTACGCTGCAGATGAAAACTCAATGTCAGTGGCCACTTGGAAGATTCATCAGGTGCCTCTTCCGAGTCCACCCGCGTAAGTGTGTGCTTAATAGAAGACTTGCTGTGTTAGAGAGTATACTAATGCATGCTAACTAATGATTGCAATATTTGTATCACTGTAATTGCACAACAATTTTATGTCTCTCTTTGCCGTGCACTGGTATCTGCTTTTACTGTAAACTGTGCTGTGACCACCACTTGGCTGTGCAGTTATTCATCAGGTTCATTCACTAACACACTGCGTCGCAAAGACAAGTTGGATTTG
The DNA here is from genome assembly GCA_003675905.2 of Leptotrombidium deliense. NCBI lineage: Eukaryota > Metazoa > Arthropoda > Arachnida > Trombidiformes > Trombiculidae > Leptotrombidium > Leptotrombidium deliense. The sequence goes on from NCKV01000364.1 coordinate 18,743, forward strand.
CCGCAGACTGCAGGAAGTCTGTAAGTATCTGTGGCCTTTTGCGCACCACTTTCCATGCCTCAGTCGAATGCATGCAATTGAATATGATCACTAAGTGACTAATTTCTTTTCACACGATTCAGCTTCAAACACAACACGTCGTTTGTAAGTCGCTTTTCGACGATCAGGCGGCACAAATCAATGAACCAGACATCGCACATCCATTCACCAGTGACAAGAAATAGATACACCGGCACGTCGACCGAAGATCAAACACCTGCGAGTGTCAGCGAAGACAGTGTGACCAAAGACGTGTCCGAAGTGTCGAAGCGTAATTCGGACGGTAAGAGTTGTAATGTTTAGTCGCTTAGAAGGAAGAGAAGTTCGTC
>NCKV01000365.1:0-19110 GCA_003675905.2 Leptotrombidium deliense
TAAGATGAGTAGTTAAATCTAAACAGAGTCCAAATGTTCTAATATGTACAGGAATGAGTATAAATTTGTTAAAGTTTATCAGATCCGAGCCGATTCCGTTTATTCGGTTTTATCGTTTTTTAATGTTTACTTTATTACTCAATGAACTGGGTCTTATTTTCATCTCCGAACTCGATGCGAAAATGGTAGATTTCCCCACTTCTTACCCGAATTCAGTTAATGTTTTTAAGCGATCAACACTCTTAAAAATTCAAAATAGTTGATAAGAAATTACTTCGAAGTATTTTTATTTTTGTCAAAAAATTAAGTTTCACAATAAATACCGCAACAGTTGAATAGTCTTGCACAACAGATATTATTTCAACTTTGGGGTCAAAATTCTAGTAATTGAAAGAAAATAATTATGTACTAACTTATTCGTACTTAAAAAATATTCTCTTGTATCATTAAGTGTTTCGATACATTGCATTTATTTTGTGACATTGATTGCCTAATTTCATTATAAGATGGACACGACGGCTGTTCATGTTGCACCTCTTCGTATGATGGCGGTTGGTCACTTTCAAATGTCTGACTGATGACATTGTTGTCTGCTTGAGTTACGACATGTTCATTGTTCGCAAATGGAATATTTGACGTCTCGTTTCTTCTGACAGTGCCAGTAATGATTCTGTACATCATACCTCTTTCACGGTCTCCATTTCGAGGCGACTTTTGTAATTTAAAATACATTAAAATGCAACAAATGAATAAGATGGCGACGGGAATCGATGCGATGAATATGTAATTTACGGAGAATAGAGGTGAATCGTCAACACATGCCAATTTTTGTTGATTCCAATAAGTTCCGTGTCTGCAGCTCACCGCTAAAGGTGTCAAAGTACGTTTAGACAGCGGCGTGATGCATACATTGTTTTCGCAGCGAAGTCCATTTTGACATTCAACATCCCGAGTACAATTGCGGCGATCGTTGTTTTGTATCCATTTATATTCACTGTCACAAAAGCCGTTGAAACAAACACTTCCGGTTATAGAGGCACAATCGACAGACGAGTTACACGCTTTCAATTGCATTCTGTCGCCCTTTTCACACAAAAATGTGAAAAAATTGCAGAAACATAAGTAAAATGTGAACTGGAACAGCCCTGAACTCAATACCTGCAATTAAATCAATTGTGTTCAACAAATGTTGAACACAAACGTCAAATAATCGCAGAATCAAATGGAAAGCGGTGTCGTTGTTTAAAACACTGCAATACTGATGTATCACACAATTATGCGTATTCAACAGGTGGAGAATCATTAACGAATTCACGTTTTTCAAGTTTCCATTTTCCAAGGATTCATTGAGTAAAAATAAGCGATTACATAACAATTGCGGAAATTTTAAATAAATTGATTTTCATTTACATGCCATGACGATATTTTTCTTGAATTTCAATATGAAATCATAAGGACATAAGGATGTAGATGTAGATATTGCATGTTTAAGATATTGTAATGATAAAGTTCGCACTACTTCAACTCGAACAAAATGCAATCTGGCCATCACTTAAAAACTTGTGTCGTAACTTTACTGTTATCGCTTAAGTAACAGAAATTGATTTCAGTTAAAGTTGTGAAGTCCGAAAACGATTGATCTAAAATTTTCAAACTAAAATCGATGATAACCTTTACAGATCTAATCTAGCATACAATGACCACAATCACTTCTTTCAGAATTGAATAAAGTGAACCAAATTCACAACAAACGTCATTGATGTTCAATTTCGCGATAAATAAATAATGCATTGTTAATGATTGAAAAGACGAAAAGTTTGAAATGAGTTTTAATTGTATGAAAAGTACAAAAAAGTCATTCAGTTATGCAGAAATGACGATTACACAGTTACACTGTTACGATTATGTTTCTCAACTGATTCAGTTGCGTTTTGCAAATGCTTTGTTTCCATTATTTTCTCATCAGTTATCGGTTGATTGACTGCATTCGATTGAAATCGTCGAACGTCGGACACGTCGGCTCACTTTGAATCGCCTCTTCGTAAGACGGTGGATTGTCGTCATCTTTTACGCATTCGATTCTGTGTAAGTGATTACGTTCATTGAACTGAGGCAGCGGAGCGTCGAACGTGTACGAAGCTGCGTTCTCAGAGGCGACGGGATATTCACCCCCTTCTTCGTCCTCTCCGCGGTCTCTGTTCTTATTCGTGATATTTGTACAAATCACAGTGACCACAATGAAGAATATCAATCCTAATACGGTAATCATCAGTGAATCGTAATTGCGACGAATTGGCACGCAATTGTTTTGCGTGTAACTCCAATAGTAACCGTCGCTGCAAGTCGCCGGCTTCAGGAACGTGCGATGAGTAGTCGTTTCGATGTAATTCGTGATCGTCTTGCATATTCCCTCGGAACACATTAGATCTTTTTGGCACTCCGACGGACCGTTGCATTTCTGGCCGAACTTTTTCGTCAACTTACGCATCAATTCATTTAACATTTTCGGAATACAAATTTTCAAGTCATCGTTTAAATCCAAACCTTTCGCACACTTGCACACAAAGTCGACACACACACCATTTATAATTCCAGATTTTGTACACTCTTCGGTTGTATTGCACGCGATTTCCATAATGACTGTAAAGCAGACATTACGGCTCGCATCTTGTCATCACTACTCTTCATTTGCTTACCTCAGTGTTTGCTTGATATTCAATATTAAAAACGATAAAAGTGTGACGACAACAAGAGTGCCACTGAATCGTGTGTATAAAAAAGGTTATTGCTTAAAAAGCAAAAATGCAGTGAAATGGATGCTTTGTTGGTGAAAGTGATGCGCGGCGAATCAAAAGCAACTGTGAATGCACCTTTCAGATAATCGATCGACTGTCGCAGTTACATAAGACCAGAGAACGAAGCGCATACTTTGAGCTTTAAACTGTTCATAGTTTACACAACACTTCACTCCGAATATTGTTTCACGATAAAATTTGTGGAAAACTATTTAATGTTACTTTTAATGCACTTCACTTTCGAAGACACAATTCACATTTTGTTATTTACAATGTGTACGAAAGCAAAATTTCGAAGCTATTCAATTGAAAAGTGTGCAATAAAATATATTCGAAAAGGTGAAACGATGTTTACAAGTCGTGTGCATTCATTGTTCTCAATTAAATTGCTGTACTTTGTTAAACGTGTCTTTTCAACGAAAAATTGCAAATGCAAAAAGAAGAAAAATGAGATTCATTTGTTTCACGAGAAAAAGCATTGCAGTATTGAATAAATTACATAAAGTGAAATCGATTTGAATTTATATTGCTTTCGTTCATCTTTACATTTATTTTTATTGTTGTTCGCAGTGAAACAAAATGGAAAACATATTTGGACACAAAAAAGTATGTAGTAACAATAAAATACAGCATAAGCTGGAATAACATGTCAAATTTAATCACTTTTCTGTTTACGTTTTGAACAAAAAAGTGATGAATGAAATGTAACTTTTTTTCTGAACAAAATTGCTTTAAATTTGCTTCATTTGATAAACAGGAAAAAAGTTTTCAAGAAAAGAAATGGAATCTCGCATTAGACTACACAATGATAGTTATCGCACTGATTTGCTCTCTATATCAAGCTTACTCTTCGACCGTTGATTTCAGAAAACGAGAAGTAACGCGAGACATAACTGTTGACATTCCGGAACAAATTGAATTACCAACTATTACATTCTGCATTGACATCACACATATAATAAACTTTACTCTAATGACTCAATTACCGTCTTTCAAAAATTTACCCAAAGATGTAAAGGACGACATGAAGAGGTTCTATGAAAATGGAGCAACTGAAGATTTGGTGTACATTTGGATTAAAGTATTCGGTAGAATGAAATTGAATGACATGTTTCGTATTGTACATGTTTCTATGTTTGACCAAATAATAGTTAGTATGCTGGTGAATAACTCAAATTATGCGATTGAAACAAATGCAAGCAGTTTGTTTAAAAGTCGATTGTTTTTCAAGCAACAATCGATGTGTAAATCATTTATGGTTAAAAATGGTGAACCTTACACAATGAGTTTCAAACGCGTTTTAAACACGCAAATTCCAAGACTGTTGATTGCATTTCGAATTCCGTTAACATTAACACAAAGAGCTAAATTTGTGCAAATTGCGATAAGTGGTCCGGGTTTGCTCCCTCACGGACAATATATTACTCATTTCAGCATCACCGATATTGGCAAATCTCAGATAATTTCTCTTCGATTTAATTTTGTACAGAACATTCGCAAAGAACATCCATATCAATCAAATTGCACAAATTATGCTAAACTCGGTTTCGCCTCTCGATTTGATGCAATTGATGAATGTGAAAGCAGAATGCTAAAAACTCACTTTCAATGCAACTCAATGGCTAGAGTAATTGAGGCCGACGAAGCGTCGGACGGTCAAATATATCACTCATTGAGACAACAATTGGTTCAATTTCGAAATGAAGAGAACAACAAAATCGTGGACGAAATATTTGATGAATGCGACTTATTTTACGACGCAGCAGATTGCATTGAATACATGTATTCAATTGTGGAAGATAGAAGATACGGAGCCAATACAGCATTCGATTATTTCACATTTGTCGCGTCTTTAGAACCACAGTCACTCATTGTGTACAACGAGAAAATTACCTTTCTTCAGTATTACATAAATGTCGGAAGCATCTTTAGCTTTTGGTTTGGTTTGTACTTCACTGCTTGGTGTGCACACATGATTACAGCGTTCAAAACTGTAGGCAACATTATTCTAAACAATTCATTTCAAAGTAGAAAACACGCAAATAAAATTAAAAGACGCAATACATTCGTAAGTGTAAGCTTAAGACATCAAGTACACAGAAACAGTAACGACAAAAACGTCAAAAATTATGCAAATTACTTCAACTGCACATTTACATGAAAATTTACTTTAAAATGAAAATTTTAAGTATTTTTACAGCATTGGACGTAATTTAAGTCCGTAATCACCATTCGAAACTTATTTTTACCATTACAGATAAGAACTAACTTTTTGTCCGATATTTTACGCAAAATGTAAGTTACTCAATTACACGTTAACACTGATAATAAATGCAAAGTTTGTTGCAATAAAAGTGCGTACTTAGATAACGAGAATGTAATTATCGATTTGTATGCTAAAGAAAACTTAAGCCATTTTAATGACAAAAACAGTTTATTTGAAGCACACAGACAGAAAGTCGCCTATTAGTAAATTCACACAATTCTGTGCAATTATTATCAACTAATGTTGTGCAACAAAACAATTACGCTAAACTTCTGTTTACGCATCTTAAGATGTATTGTTTTTCAATACTAATAAATCATAAATAATTTATGTAATCTTATACAACGAATGACAAATTAGTTTATCGCAATTGTGTAATGGATTTGTATTTGAAAACAAAAATGAAAATAATTTGAATCGCAAATGAGCAGTGCGACAACAAACAGTTTGTCTTCGTTTTGTTTAATCTTTGTTCGTTTCAGTGAAACATGAACACTTGCCGAATGTTTGTAAGTACGCTTTTCTTACTCTTGCTTCGCAAATATTAAGTTTCTTATTAAGCAATTCGAGGAACAAAATTTTCGGAGTAAACATTTGTATTGCTTTATATCGTCAATTGCATTGATTGGTTGCGTGTTTCAGTTGTATTCAGTAACCAGCGATTTCTTCGAATTCGCTGTAATCAAAGAAATTACATACAATGTTTCTGACACAATTGTATTACCTTCGATCTCATTCTGTTTTTCATTCCCGAAACTAACCGACGAAGAGATTGTATTAAAGACTGATTTTTTCGATTTGCAAACTAAAATTAAACTTCACCAGATTGCCATACAACATTACTTTGACGAACATCAAATTTATTTTTTGATTGACATATTCTCAAATTTAACACTAAACCAAACTTTGCAGTTGCTTAAAGTGCATAAATTACAGAGTGACATTTATGGCTTCACGTTAACTAACAATACAAATTACAAAACAATGATACCGACTAATGGAATGGATGTAAACAGTATATTTAAGTCGACAATTTCATTCAAATTCCACCAAATTTGCAAAACGCTTCACTACGGAAATGGAAGCCAGTTGTACGTACTTGAAAGAAAAAGAGTAGCGAATGCAGAGGGAGCGAATATGGTCGCTACATTCTTCATTTCCAACGAATTGCTCAGTTTAGCTGATGAAGTCGGGATAATAATGAGTTCACCGAACACATTAGCATATGGAGATATGCATTCGCTACTAAATCTCGAATATTTCGCTTCAAATTTCTCCTACGCCCACTTTCTTAAATTCAATGTAATGAAACGGGTACTATTACCGCCTCCGTATGCATCGAATTGTTTCAACTATAATCGCATTGGACTACAAAATCAAATTCATGCACTAAGTGAATGTCAAAACAGTTTCTCATTGAATGAGTTTCAATGTTTTTCACTTTCATCCGTCATTGAACCGTACAAACTAAACGAATTTGATTTGAACAAATATTGGTCACCTATGCGACAATTTTCACTTCAAAGTCATAATGCTAAAATAAACAAAAGAGTTCACGACATAATGAAAATATGCGAGCAAATGTATCCGAAACCAGACTGCGTTCAAGAAATTTACCCACTTTCCAAATTCAGCGAATATCCAATGCAATCAGAAAATACGTTTTTTATTTTTCACATTTCTTCGGATCCTTCAGTAATAACAGAGTGTAGAGAAAAACTGTCACTGTTGCAGTATGTTATTTACATCGGAACAATACTTAGCTTTTGGTTCGGTGTCTACTTTACTGAAATGCATAAACGGATTATTAGAGCACTTATACTTGTTACTCAATATTACTTTAACGTTGAAGAAAGAAAAATGCGAAGTAATCGAATCTGGAATGTAAGGCCAATTTATTGATAATCGCATTACAATTTTATTTACTTAACTTTTCGCAAATGCACAATTTTTTTGCAATTCTTTGTCATTTTTAAAAATAAATCGATTGACGAATTTTGAATGAATGACGACACAACATTTACAACTGTACAGGTTATTTGACTTCATCAACTGTTGCAATAAGACAATGACTAATAAAGCGAAATAAAAGATTGTACTGCGTAAACGTGTACACTTTATTTTAAAATGATAATTTTTTACGATCGTTTAAAAAAGTTGTGCGTAATTGATGAATATTTGCGAGTTTTGATTTGCGCCGAATTTGCTGCCGCGAATCAACGGCGGCGTTTTTCTCAGCGATTGTCGGCTGTGAGTTGGAATGGAGGCCATAACAGAAGTGAACACATCGCAGCTCACAGAACAGTGATTAGTTATTCGTCAGTTTTGTTTCACAAAACAGTTGTTTTGTGAAAACGAGAATTACGTAATCGGTCGCTTCGACGTGTCTCCTTAACTGGTCGCGAATTATGCTTCACACCACATTCTCGAGTGAAGTGAATACCGCGCGTTACAAGTGAACCGAATAGTCGCCAATAAATTTGGACATACCTTCTCAATTGCTGTGAAACGTGGGAATTTTAATGATTGATTGATTCGTCGATCGGTCCTTCTCTTCGAAAGGACCGAAAAGAAAAATCAGTTAAGCTGGAACTCATGGAATTGGAGAATATTGTTGCAAATACTGTATATTTGAAAGCCAGAGAAGGTATTATTGCAATCATTTTTATTAATTGCAGTGCTTAAACTATTATTCACTTGTTTCCAATCATAAATACAGATTTGTATGCAAACACGTTTCAATTAGTTACAAAATCCCCACTCGTTGCTTGCGTTTCTTGCAAACGAGTAAATTTTTCTAATACGTCCTTTAAATTGCATCACAAATTGACGTCTTTAAAGTTTGTTTACCACTTTTTTCTCTTTTTTTCACTATGTTAATTAATCAAACTTTGGGACTCTTCCTTTCAATGGGAAACATTTTGTTGCTGAACACATTGTGAATTCAATTTCCGATTTTAATTGTAGAGCAAACGTCGTTCTGTTTTGTGTGGCAATAAACAGTGCATACAGAATACTTTAGCATGCATTCGAGTACGTTACGCTCATTGAAAGTCAATAACAGTGCAGTTCGAAATTGGCCATCAATTTCGCATGTATTGCGTTTCATTTCTTTCCTTAACATTTAATGTTTGCATATAAAACTGACAAATATCTGTATTAAAGGAAATGTAACAAAAGTGACGACGTTTGACAATCGGTGCATTTTGCGTTCGCTGTGCAGTCTTTATCGATCTTATGCGACAACATTCAATTGATATCCGCATCTTTCTATTACAGGTGGTGCCGACAGTAATAAAGGTAAAAGCAAAAAATGGAAGAAAATACTCCAGTTTCCTCACATATCACTATGCATCGATTTAAAGGATAAAATCGGTATGTCAGCTTTGTTTTCACTCACATTCATTTACCGGTGATGCGTGGCTTCAGGAAAGAAACACATTTTTTATTTATGAAAAAATGGAAGTGAACGATAAGCAGAAGAAGAGCGATACTTTCAATTAGAAGTACAGTGAAATAGAGTTATACTTGACGCAATATTCGTTGTGTAACATTTATCCTCAAATTCGCCTTCTTACTATTTCTGCACTAAAAGCATACTTCGTAAAATATTTGAAAGAAATGGTGTTTTCTTTTTTCTCTGCACATTGAAATATCGTGAAACGTTATTTTGTTGTCACATTTTTGTTCGAAGAGTGAATAGAAATAGAAAAAAGCGAGCCTCACAATTTATCCAGTTTCTTCATTCCTCAGCAATTTATTGGGAGACAAAAAATATAACAAATGCGAACAGTCAATTCAATTACAGTTGAAATTGCTTACTAGATTTAGCAACAAAAATGTGAATTTCACATCTTCTGTGATGCGTTTGTTCTTAAATAGTGAATATCGATGTTTGTCTTTTGTTCAATGCATTTGTTCTCTTCGAGTGAGTGATTCTTCGATACTGAATTTGTTAACGAGATGATTGTGAAAAACGATTTGAAACTTGCCATTGTTTCCAATTAATTCTCCATTTCTGCTTAACTTTTGATAAATGACTTGATTTCCAAATGTTTTATTGAATCATAAGTAATTAAACGATATTTGACGTCAGTGAAAGCAAGATTCATTATTGAAGTAATGTAAAACTTTGGCACATACAACTGTTGACAACAACAACAATAATAATGTTGGCAACTATTAATTAGGCATTAATTCACTTATCATTACTGTTTTTCAGATGTCTCTTACAATTCGATCGTAGAACAACAACCAATTGGGCGACTACTCTTTCGACAGTACTGTGAAACAAAAACATACTACGATAAATGCAACAATTTCCTCGATGCAGTCGTAAGTGCTCTGCGGCAACAATTAAGTACCAATTATTAAGCACCAAAATTAATAGGAAAACTTCGAGATTCAATTGGACGAGAAAAGAGAGTCAATGGCGAAAGAAATCATCGATCAGTACTTAAATAACGGCACAAATCAATTCGTGGATGTAGTTAACGAAGAACTTATAACGAAATGCAAAGCAAACTTGCACACTGCCGACAAAGAATTGTTCTTTGAGTGCGCAAAGTAATGACCTAACCTTTTTTGCGTTCACTTATTGATTGCTAATTGCAGGTGTGTAAAGTCGTTTCTTGCGGGTGATCCATTCAAAGAGTTTGAGAATTCAATGTACTTTCTTCGTTACCTGCAATGGAAGTGGATCGAACGTCAACCAGTGACCGCGAAAACTTTTCGCATGTATCGTGTGCTCGGAAAGGGCGGTTTCGGTGAAGTGTGCGCTTGTCAAGTGCGTGCTACCGGAAAAATGTACGCGTGTAAAAAACTGGAGAAGAAAAGAATTAAAAAAAGGAAAGGCGAATCGATGGTTCTTATAGAAAAGCAAATATTGCAGAAGATAAATTCTCGGTTTGTGGTTAGCTTAGCCTATGCATATGAGACCAAAGACTCACTTTGTTTAGTTTTAACATTAATGAATGGAGGGGATCTCAAATTTCACATTTATAACATGGGAGGTGAGCCCGGTTTTGATATTGAACGCGCCCGCTTCCACTCTGCTGAAGTGTCGCAGGGTTTAGAACATCTTCACACTCAAGGCATTGTTTATAGAGACTTAAAGCCAGAAAATATACTCTTAGACGACCACGGTTAGTGTTTTATTGTTGTTTTGAATCGGTTCGATGAATTAAAACTCCATTACCGTCATCATGTTTAGGTCATGTTAGAATATCCGACTTAGGGTTGGCTATGGAAATTCCGGAGGGAGAAATGGTGCGCGGCCGTGTCGGCACAGTCGGATATATGTGTAGGTTTTACTTTATTGTGATGTGTCTGTGTTGTGTAATCAAACGAATGCCTTCCGAATGCAGCGCCGGAAGTGATAGACAACGACAAGTACACGTTTAGTCCGGACTGGTTCAGCCTGGGGTGTTTGCTTTTCGAAATGATTGAAGGACAGGCACCGTTTAGAGCTCGAAAAGAAAAAGTAAAGCGTGAAGAAGTGGAGCGAAGAGTGAAATGCGATCAGGAAAAGTACTCCAATAAATTTACCGAAGACGCGAAAGCAATATGTGAAGCTGTAAGCACTGAGTGCGAAAGCGCACGTTCATGATTAATTTTATTGAAATGTCCGCTTAGTTGTTACAGAAGAAAGTTTCTGATCGTTTGGGTTGTCGCAGTGATAGAAATGGAGCGCTGGAAGTGAAATCGCATCCGTTTTTCAAGTTAATTAACTGGAAACGATTGGAAGCCGGAATGCTTGAGCCTCCGTTTGTTCCTGATGTATGTTTCCGCAATGTTTTTGTAAACACTATTTTTCTTTCAACACACGTAATTTTAGCCTCATGCCGTATACGCAAAGGATGTGTTAGATATCGAACAGTTTTCTACAGTTAAAGGAGTGATTTTCGATCCGAACGATGAAACTTTTTATAGCAAGTTTAATACTGGTTGCGTATCAATTCCATGGCAAAACGAAATGATAGAAACTGATTGCTTCAAAGAATTGAATGTTTATGGACCGAACAATACAATGTCTCCAGATTTAATGATCGACTGTCCTCCACAAGAAGAAGCGAAGGGATGTTTTCCATTTAAAAGACGCAACAAACGAAAAGATGTAAGGACTTCGGCGAGTAATGCTCATTTTTCCTCATCAGGAGATGAGCCGTTAGTGAATAATCCAAGCACGGCAACCATGTCTCCTGTCAGTTAACATTGGCGGCGAATGACATTTAAGATTTTCTACTCTTTTACATCGCTTTTTTGTTAAAACAAACTGTGCATTTTCGACATATCACGTGTAAAGCTGAAGATTTCCATTTTTATCTGTTCGCAAAATACCGGATTTTACGCAGATTGAATATGAATTGTAATACGCGTTGAAACATCCAAACGTTAAACGCTCAACCATTTCATCATTGATGTTTTCAAAACCGTTGTGAATTTTAAATGAAACAAAAAGTGAGTTGAATTTACAATTAGTAAATGTTTCGAATTCGAAATAACATGTATTTTAAATACATTGTGCTTTTAGGTGTAAAGATAGCCAAATGAATTACAACTACTTTATTAATCTCAAGTTATTAATTATACCCGTTGTTGTTGCTTAACTTTTGTGATAGAAACTGAATTTGCCAAAAGTAAACCATCGATGCAATGATTTGCTATCGCTTTTAACTGCTGCTCCAATAATCTAAAATGTGTTGTGAAAGCTGTGCTCACTCTTGTGAACTTTTTAATTTCTGCTGTTTCACGTTTTGTTTGAAAAAAGGGTTTACTTTGCTTATCTCAATGAAGTGTGTTCATTTCAGTAATTGTTGCCAAAGTTTTAATGTTGCGATAAAAGCGAAAGCAGACCGTTGCGAACCTCTTGTCACACATTTTAATATTAACACAAACATTGGAGTCTCGTTGAAATAATAAAAATGAAAGTAACGACTGTTCCGATTCATACAGCAAAAAAACGAGATGAATGTGTGTCCGCACGCATCGCTCATTTGTTTGACGTAATTTCAATTTTGAAAATTAAAAAATAGCAGTTTTCATTTTTTGTTATTTACGAAAGCTTTTTGAATATAATGTGATTCAAGTTTTTGTTGTTGATCAGAGTTCATTAATTGAATGTAAAGTAATTAATTAAATTAAATAGTTGTTCAGGTTGCCAAAATGAGAATACCAAAAATGCAACTTAATTAATTGTGCGAATTAGAAATAATTTCAATTTCTGTGGGTCCTCCGAAATTCGGGTTTTAAATATGTTTTCCACACACATTTCTGACATTTGCGGTGTAGTTTTCGATAGATGTGTTTAAATTTGAAAAATATTAAATTTTCAGTGTTTGAATTGAAAATAAACACAAAAAACTTTTTTATGTAACGAAGCCAAAAGTGTACAAAAATATATTGTGTTGAAAAATTTGAAAATAAAAGTTAAGAATAAATGTTAAGTGTACAGGTATTGCCAATGGACACCATCGCCGTCTGGTTTATGAGTCGAAGGAAACAAAACATGTCTCCAATTTAATCCACGGTCGTTGAGTCCTAGAAATATACGCCAGTTTTTTCTCGGTCCACGATCGAACGGATTTTGAAACGGCTGATTTAATCTCAACATTCTTTCTCTTTCCTTCTTGTTTATATGAGTCTCGACACAAGTCTCTCCTTTAGTAATTAGCTTCGCGTGCCACGCCATCAACGCACCCACGGCAACAAATACACCACCGGTACTCAATAACTCAAACATAATACATCCGTGACGAACTGATGCGAAAAATGAGAATATGCTAGTCGCGATGGAAGACACAACTGTGGCTGAAGTGATCGGAATCGATTCCGAAAGCGTAACTGAATCGACTTTTTCTTCAGTGCTGTTTAAAACAATCGCTTCTTTTCCGTAAAAGTGATCGTACGCAATGTGAGCACCAAAGACCATAACGAATATGCACCCAATCCATGTATAAAAACAAAACATGAAAAAGTATCTGTGGTTAAAGAATCCAACGCAGTTGTTAAGCCACGCTATTTAATAGATATTAGTCACAACGTTGTAATATTTATTCAGCTTACGACAGTGATGATCCATTTTAAGTATACACTTATTGCAAACACTGCAGTGATGAGTTCGTGCAGGTTTTGGAGCGATGCACTTTTTACAAATGGACACTGCTTCTTTTATAAGTTCATTCTACGACCAAAAAAGAATTAACAGTCAATTAAACAAACAAAACGTACTTCAGGTGGATATCCTGGTGGTGTTGTGAGAGCCATGTAATAATGGAACACAACATTTACCAACAACCAGTTACCCAAGACTAGAGCTACAGCAGTGACTACTTGATTTCGTTGTAACCAATATGGCAAACCGATTGCATATGCAATTATAACAAATACTGTTAACATCACGATTACCATTGCAACGAAAATCTGTATAGTCATCAAATTAATATACAGACACTTTTGAAGACAGTTACCGGTCCTAAGGAGAGTGTGAAATGGTCGACGAACCAAAACATTGGTTCCAAAAGTGTATCAGCGACATAACCACTGTCCACATGAGAATTGTAGCACAATGTGCACGCTAATAATTTCACACATTCGTAATACTGCAAAATGCGAGCGAAATGTGTGCCGAAAACCTTTCGGATCCATTTTCGAACTCGAATCAACACTTGTCTCCGACTCATTCGTCATTTAATTTGATGCAATGATATATTGGTGACAGCAATACACATAACCAAAGATGAAAACAATATCCATTCCTATCGATTTTGATTTTACTTCGATGGCAACAACATCACTGCTATTTTTGTTTGCGAACACTTCGACAAAACTGCAGTCAATGTTTGCACGCAATGAAAATCAGGCATCGATAACTGTAATATTCAACGCGCGTATTTTGAAAAGTTATAGCAAGCAAAACAATTCCCATAAAAACATTCACAAATACTCGCAGCAATAAGAAGACAAATTTCAATGAACATGTTTTCAGTGATTGTGGGGAACAGAATAAGTATCGCAGAATTTACATACCAGTCAAAAATTATATGAATAGTGTATTTCATATTTCTCGTCTTTTCTACGAATGAGTGTATCAACGAAATCAATGTGTTAAGAATTAGAGGAGTCAATAGTGAGTGAGAATGACGCTCGGTCACTCAAGCTCATTATTTCAAAGTAAAGTGTAAGCAAAGTAACTTTTTGCGAAAGTGGGTCATTATCACTCACTCACTGTTGCTTACTACTAATGTATAGAGTTTATGCAAAATTCGTGAACGTCCACGAACGCTCACTGTTAAAAGCATTCGTTCTCGTATTCATCCACTTACGTTCAGTGAATAGTAAGTCCACTATTCGTTCAATAACTATAAATCCCTATTGAAAATTCTATTAAAACTTACGCGAATGAAGTTTATAGGAGCATCGAGGTACACTTTACTTTATTCAGCAATTTTAATTATAAAATTTGAGTTCTACAAAACGGTAACTAACAAACACTGCACACTTTTCACAGTTTGTTGTTTTTAAGCAAATAAAGTTAAAACAATCAATTCGTTACGCATTTTTCAATTTGAATAACAAAAATGACGTAAACGTATGTGGAAAAAAGATTCCGCTTTCAGTAAACAAAAAGTATGTAAAACTTGAAAAGTTTCATATTTTCACCACGATTCGTTTGAAAGACAAGTATATGTGTACATCATCAGTGTATCGAAAAATAATGTTTTTTTAAATAAATAATAATAATAACAACAACAATAAATAATTAATCAAAAATGGAAATAATTTACAAGAGTGCGCACGTAAACACACAGTGTGTGAAACCTCTGAAAATAATCGTTAAAATTAACGATAAATTTTGAATGTGTCACATTTCAATTTCAATATGAAAAGCCAACACAGATAAATCTTCCAGTCAAACATCAACACGACTAAAAACAGTTTCTATCGCGTTTCTTAATTCAGAAGTATCACTAATTGTAACATTATGCGTAACGCACACAACCTTTCATTTCATCATTTGTTCACAATTTTCGTGCATTTTTTGGTACTTGTAAATAATATCACAATAATGGAAACTAATTAATGTTGGGCTAATGACAATTTGAGTAATTTTTTTGTGCATTCAATTCGATGTCATCGACGCTTTCTTCGGCTTGAATCCCTTCGAGACCATGTAAGATACAATCTGATCGGGAACCTCGTACAACACTTCGCGTGCCAATTCGACTTGAGAACGAATCGAAGAGCCATCGCGACTGAGATATCGATTTATTGGCACAAACTGTACAATGTCTCTCGCAGCGTTATGACCGTCGACGTTTAGAATAACGTCATCTGAGTCGAGTTCGTCCATTGCACTGAAATCAGCGTTTCCTACGCCAACAATTATAATAGACATTGGAAGATGAGATGCGATTATAATTGCGTGTTTAGTTTGTTGCATATCGCAAATGATGCCGTCAGTAATGATGAGCAGGATAAAATAACGAGTTCCGTTTTGATGTTCTTTTGCTATAGCTGCTGTGCTATTAATGACTGGTGCAAAATTTGTCGGACCTGAAAGCGTGACTGCGTTTACCGATTGCCGATAGCATGCGATTAACTCGTCGACGCCTTTGCAGTACGGATGCTGCTGATTACCGTTGAGTGGAAATTGATGCGAGACACGATTACTCGGAGGTACTTTGGCGCCGAAGCCAAATCCAGGAAACATTCCTTGTGTATCGTAGTGTTGTATTATTTCTCCTACAGCTCTAAGTGCAATTTCGTACGCGTTTTGCCTTCCAGTGTATAAATCGATGAAGTGATGAGATTTCGGATCACTGACGTCTCCATTTGAAGCTGTAAAATCGATGGCGACTGCGAAATGCATTTCAAGTCCGCCTCTAATGTAATCCAAAAAGCTTGTTTCCTCTTTCAAGTTGACCTGCACCAGTTCTAGTTTGCCGTATGTTTTTATCGGATTTCTCATTGGATTTGAAAGCTTTACGCGAAAAGAGCAAATATTGACGATCGCTTTAAAAAGTGTTTCATTTTGTTTTTTCTCTATTTACCTCGTATTTGTTTTTATCCAGAGGCTCATTAACCAGTTTGTTTAAAGTTGTGTAACAGGAACCGATTAATTTGTGATTGCCATTGTGTCGGTAATCGAGACAATCAACGCGAACGCTTCGATCGAAGTCTCCGTTACAAAAAGTGCGCACCTGAATTTTAGTCATTTGCCACATGGGATATTGCGTCGCTTTGCACGTCTCTGTTTTGTGTACGACTGAATACGAACCGTCTTCGTTCGATCGCCATAGCATTAAAAACGGATCTGGCTTCAAAAACCAGACAGGCTTTTTCAATTGCAACGCTTTGAACTGAAAGTAAACGATTTGTTTGCACGAACTCAACTCTTCCACTACAATAATAATGTCACCGCAATTCTTGCCACTTACGCCTGTTAACGATCGTTTGAATTGTCTGCCTTTGTTGGCGACGATGTCTGCGAGTGTTGTTTCACAATGACCGAGAAAATCACGACCACTCATGTCGATGTCCCACACTTCGAATTTCATTTGTTGCACGACTTCGAAATTGTAGTTTACGATAAATTTCTTGATGAAATTTGGATTTAAATTGTCGTAAATCACTTCCGTTTTGCCGACTTCGTAGTATTGATCGCCGAATGAATCTTTCATGTAAACAACAACCTGTGGATCAGATTTGGATAGAATATCGCAGTCGAGCAAATCGCGACAAGAGATGCTAATTTCAACCTGCGTTGTTGGAAAGATTGAATCGATTCCCAGGTTATTGCCGCCTGTCGCTGCAACTGCACCTAAATTTGGCATCTTTTTGATCTTTTCAGTGGAATTGAGTGAAAACTATAATAATGTGCGATTACTTCGCATCGCGGTTCACTGAAAACTGTTGATTAGTTTGTCGCGAAACGGAACGAAAGGAGAGAATAGAGAAAAACGTTTTTCGAACCTGGCAAAGCGTCGAGCATGACTTATCGACCGAAATCGAGCGATCGATGACAAACGCAGCCGCATTCGGTTAAGGTATCATTAACTATGCAAATACGGATCGCTACTTTTCGCAAAAAAAACACGCGAATATTTGCAAATTCAACAACTGATGAATTATTATTTTTTAATATAAATTATTGATAGATAAAATCAAATAAAACACCGCTAACCATGAAACATCTGCGCAATATTTTTCAATTTAATCACTCTAAAATGCATAATTCGTTTTTTAATGCACAATGAAATTAATTTATTATTCAAAGCTTATGTGAACACCAGTGAAATAAAAGATGATTTATACTAAAAACATATTTCATCAGTGAATTGAGTTTTCGACATTTTTCAACCTGAAAGCGTTGTGAATTATTCGTTGACAACATATTTTTTGAAAAATAGTTGCCTTTCGAAAACTAATTTATACTCGCAAAGTAAGACAAAAGGTGAAGTGAAGTGAGATGTTGCAAAATGAGTGAGAATAGAGACGTGCGTAAAGTTTGCAATAATTATCAATGTTTACATTGTTCTTTAATGGGAGGAGTAATGCAGTTGAGCACATATTATGACCAAACCCATAGTTTAATGATAATTACAATTGAATGCAAAAAATTAATTAGTAAAGCTTATCGAAGTGTGACAAAATTTGACCAAAAAACGCATGTTTTTTTCAGTGAATCAGGTAACTAAATCGAATGTCGCATACAGGTGTCCACGATCACACGTACACGTGTATTAAATTAGTAATTGCATTAAGTAAGAAAGTAGCTTTTTATTACATTTTAACAGAATGTGATTATTTATTTAAGAGTTTCGTGTAATGTTTACGCAATTCAGCAGATTGCAACATTCAATCCATTATTTATACTGCGGTGTAAATCAATCTTGCAAGACTAAGAATAAACGGACTCTGAATGACTCTTAGAACTCATCATCAATATTTAAAGCTGCAACAAATGCACACTTTTGTTTGTAGAAATTTACTCTTGTTTTCTAATTACAAGCACCTTCTACATTAGCACAAAGTGTTGCAAAAAGTGATCGATATTTTTGTTCGTTAACCACTAGTTTGCCTGTTTATGACGACCAAATATGCGAAAAAATTTTGTTTGCAACAACACAAAACTAATTTATTAAAACTCTGGTTGAACGCATTTGCAATATTAGTTTCAAAAAAGTGCATTTACCACAATTACAGAAAAATAGCATACATTAGAAAAATGCATTATAAAAGCTTTCAAGGTAATCAATAAGTTGCGTAAAATGATTTATTTTTCTTGAATTTTAGCAAACATGTAATTACTAATTACACATTTTCTGTCGATTTTGTTTGCTGTTCATATACAGCAAAAATTTAATAATAGCATCAAAATCAAAACATCGGTTAATTAATTTATTACAGCCAATTTGCTGTCCAGTTCAAGGCAAAAGTTTATTGAAAATTTCCAAGTCTTTTCCTCAGGAGATTTGGATTGATTTGAAGTATCGTTTAACTGTTTACTTGCCATCAATCAAAGTTACGTTTCTGTTATCGAACAATCACAGCGAAGTGATTAAGAACAACAAATATACGAACTTGACTGATGACTGGCATTTCCTTGAGATTATTGTGGATGAAGAAGCTGAACAAATGAAACCATTTTCTCCTCTTTTTGTCAGCTACAAACTCACAAAATTCGAAAATAGTGGTCTCCGTTGAATTGATCGTTGCTTTGAAGTTTTTTGTGAGATTTAAAAGTAATATAATTTTCCTTACTTTTTTCAAAAGCATCATACAACTATTTCAACTATTCGTACGATGTATAATGAGATCACTTGAAAGCTTTCAGGAATAGTTTGTCGATCAATGTTTCGTTCTTTTAAACAAAATTTACTGCTACAAAACTAACCTTTATGCAAGTACAGGGTGTTACACTTTTATTGTCACAAAATTCGAATTGGTTTAGAGTGCACTCGCTTCGTTGTTTCAATCAAAAGTGATATTCACCACATTCATTAATTCATAAGGAAAGACATGAATAGAGTAAAATTCTAATTCATC
>NCKV01000366.1:0-19088 GCA_003675905.2 Leptotrombidium deliense
AATTCATATGAATTTTTTAAAAAGAAAGAATTGCGACATTTATCGCTCTTTATCATTACTTTTCGCTTTGAACTTTTTTGTATAAAAACAATTAAACCATTTTTTATTCATAAATCACACAAACATTCGCGAAATGTAAATATTTTTGACAAGCAAACATTTGTGTCTCAATTTATTACTGTTTTCAATGCAAATTCAATTCGACTGCACAAGTTTTCGCGATTATTTATGATCTTTTTAGATCTGTCAATTCGACTTAGTGATTGATAATAAAACAACATTGAAAAATGTGAATTACGTTCATTAATCTCAAACTTGGAATTCTTGGTATTTAAGATGTTGCTCAAACAATGAGTGAAACTAATTTGCATTTTCTTTTTCGCTGAAATCGCTGAACCAACAAACATTATGAAAATTTATATGCACAGTGTTGATCTTGTACCACTTGCATCTTTATCATCGTTAATGTTGCAAAAAGTTCGGTAATCACATTTGATCAGTGAAACAGAAGCCGCAACTTAATGATAGTTCTAAGCTGTAACACTTTTTTGTTTTATTGGATTACAATCGACAAAAAAGTGCGAACAGAAATAAAGAATATACATTGGGTCATCCGAACCATTTTAACACAATTACACTTGGGCACAAAAAAGAAGAAATAGATGGATAAACATAAATGTTTCACTTTTTATTCGTTTCAACAAACATTTTCGCATTCAATTTGCGAGTTTCCGTTTACATCTCTTTTCAATTGCATTGCGAACAATGCTTGCAACGTAAAAGTAGTACAAAGAGGTGAATTGTGCACAGCAATGTCATTAGCTATAATTGTTCAATTAAAAACAGCAGTGTTTTCGTGAAACTCTTGCACAAGTTATAATCTTTTATTACATTCAAAATCAAATTAATAACATTTCGTAATGCAGTTATGAAAATAAAGAAAGTTTGCAAAAACGTCAAATGTCAAATGAAAGGCAAAAAATTGCAATTTTTTGAATTTTCTTTTATTCTCCGGCAAAAAATGAGATACAATAACTTTCTATTTATAAAAATTTCTTATCTTTTTCCATTCAAAAAGAAAATCCAATTTCCTTTCTTTTCACAATATAACGTGAGTTATTAACAATAAACCTTCAACAATTGTACTTGGCAAACTTAAAAGATGATATTATATTGTATTTGTTATTATAACTTTTATAAATAAAAGTTTTGCTGATTTTAGGAACATCGCAACAAATTTTTCGATTTGCCTCAAGTATTGCAAAGTTTAAATATGTTTCGACCATTTTGACCAAAGGTAGAATAAAGGTTGCGTTCTGAGATGCAACTGATAAGTTTTTCAGTCACAAAGGAAAAATGTTCGCTGTACATAAAAGACATCGAGAGTGGAAGAAATATGATACCCGCGAGAACACCTTTGAATCGTTCATTTTGATGGTCAACTCGCACAACTAATGATTGTAGGTTAAAAAAGTGATCCACTTTATATAAGAACGCACTTTGCGCCATTCATTCATTTCTTTGGCAAACAATGAAAAATGCGAAATCTGGAACTTGAGAAAAAGAAAAATTCCCATTTTTTATTTGCATATAAACTATTGTGATCTAAACTATCAGCGCACACATTTGGTATACTGCTAATAAACATGTTGACGCTTTCTTCAGAGAAAGAAAGTAATCAAACATTTTATTATGTTTAAAACGAAAATTGAATCGAAATTTTAATATTGAATACGTTTGCAGTTGTGGATGCTGAGATGACGCACAGATTCGTTGAATGCATCCACATAAGCATTTCTAAATTGCTTTTCTAATATTGAAAAGTACTGTATTTTTGAATAAATATATTTATTTTTCTCAATTTCTTGCAATATTACATTATTGACAGCGAAATATTAGGAAAAAGTTGGAAACGGAAAACTGAAGAAAAAATGAGTTTTTGTGATGTTAATTTTGCTTCAGCTAAAGATGCATTTAATTATTCTTGCAAGTCTGAGTTAGATCCTTATTTCTTTATTTTCGACTATTTAGTATTCAAACGCACACAACTTTGAATAAGAAAAGTTACTTTAATTCAACTTAAGACATTTTATTTGCATTCGAAAGCGTTTCAATACAAATGAAACCAAATAACATCTTTTCACATTTCTGTTTACAACAAATTTTTGCTTCACTATTTCAAAAACATTGGGTAAACATGTTGAAAACGTTGAAATGGCACATTAATTGCATCGATTTATTTTTTACGCATTTTTTATTCACTTATTAATTGTTATTTGCTTCGCAAGTGAGTAAAGTAAATAGAAGTTTACTTTCAACGCTTACAAAGTTACTGCAAACAAGTAAAGATTCAATAAGTTACTAAAGTTTGCTTCACTCAACTATTGATTATTTTATTTGTTTTTTCTTTGAACACAGATTAAATGCGACTCGAAATAAATAATAACTGTGAACAGCTCGTGATGAGATTAGTTTTATTTTCCGTCAATTCTTTTGCTCACTTTCAACGAATTATGAATTCGATATTATTTATAAATTATAATTCAATATTCTGCTATTATTTCAATTTCAAATGCAAATTGAAAGTTATTATGCATTTCGAAAGCTTTGCACATCATTTGACGAAATTATTGTGCAATTGAAGACTGTTGTAGCAATAAACAATGCGCAAACTTTGTTGTAATTTTTTTCACGACTGTAGATGTTTGCACTTTAAAAATGAGATTTATTTACAGTTTGCATGAAACAAAGAGAAAATGATTATTGTTTTAACATGCAAATGAACAGCTTTTAAGTGCATTTGGATTGAAGAGCGAAATAATAATGGAATTATAAAAAGCCTCTCATAATTCATAATTCGATAAAAATGAATGCAAAGTGAAAAATTAAGATAACTGTTAATCTTCGCAACGAGTGCGAAAACACGGAACTGAATAATGGTTCGACGTAACATTAGCCCAATTGTTCTTGTTCACTTTGCGATGTGTTCGCTTTTTTTGAAATCCATTAAATATAAGAGAAACAATAAGCAAATATTATTTCAGTGAACACAACTGTAATCGAACAGCATTTATAATCGTTTCGAGAGTAAAAAAGAAAAAGTTTTCTGGCAAACGAAATGTTTAAAAGCAATTTCTCATCGCATTTCGTTTCAATGCACACAAAATCTGAATATTATTAATTCAATATTTTTAGTTTTGTTATTCTTTCATTGTGATGATGCAATGATTGTCTCCGATAGTCTTTTCCAGAGAACAGAGATTCGCAAAATCACAATGATTTGCAGTTCGCTGTTAAATTTTATGTCTGCTATTAATGGCTTTCGAACAGATTTGCGATCACTGCGATTCATTGCAATACATTATTGCCTGTCGTTTTAGTATAGAATTCGGATTATTGACAATGTTTCTGAGAAGCAATTTTTTGTTGATCCTAAACATTCAGTGGACATTGATTACATAGCGCAATATTGAATTGCATTACATAAATGTATTAAGTTGTATGAAATACAGAATACATTACACTTTATTTATGCCATTACTTATAGTGAACACACGTTTAACATAAACGTTATTAAATATTTGACCAGATACGTTGCTATTATGTATCCATTGACGTCTTCTCGTTGGACCAAATCGTACGCATTGATAACAGTTGGCGCGATCTGGATCCTCGGCATATCGCTAGCTAGTGTGCAATTAATTCACAGTAAAGCTGAAGAGATTGTTTACAAGAATGTATCTTATTACGATTGTCACGAAGTTTGGCCCAATCAATTCATCGAGAAACTGTACACAATGGCCATATTTGTGATCACATTCGCTTTGCCGATGTTGGTATTGAGTTTTACGTACGCTTCGATCGGATGGAAAATGTTTAGACACACTTCGCCTGGTAACGCTGACGCATTGAGGGATGAAGCGCAGTTAATGCAGAAAACAAAGGTTTGTTTGTTATTGCTTTGGTTTACATAGAGTAGATAATGCAAAAATGCAGGTTGTTAAAATGTTGGCCACTGTTGTATTTTTGTTCGCCATATGCTGGCTGCCGCTTCAAACATTTCTAATACTTCATTGGTTTCGAGTGGATTTCATAGACACCAGTAGTGATCAAGGATTCACGGCGTACATGATCATATTTTTCGTCTGCCATTGGTTGGCTATGGCGAACAGTTGCGTGAATCCAATTGTCTACTGTTTTATGAGCGAAAATTTTCGGGTAACGTAAAGTTATTATGTGCATTAGATTATGTTGAATGATTTTTACAATGTTCCATTTTTTATATTTTAAAAGCAAATGGAAAGCTTTTTTTTGTCGAATGCAAATGTTTAATGTAAATTTCTCTTGTTTTTATTCGCTTTTGGTCGTCATTAGGCTGACCTGCGTTTGTTGGCAAAATGTTGCTGTCCACGAATGAAAGGTAATGCAAAGCGTCGGAACGCGAAACCAATACCAGGAAGCATGAGTTACGGTAGTTCTTTCAGAACGACGACGTTTATGTTGACTCATAATACGTCGAATGCTGTAAATGGTCGTCGAGCGACGAAGAAGAGTGCCACCAATAACTCAGCATTCAGCAAAAATCACGGGTTAACAGTGTCCACAGTGACCACGTTCGTTGCCGAAAACGAGTGAAGACGAAGAATGATGACCACGATTGCGGATGACGAGATTTACTCGAAAATCATTTTAAATAATATTTTTTCGTTTTCGCTGTCACTGTAATCGATAAACTTACATTCACTGACATTTCGTATTCATTCACTGTTTAGTGTTTGTTATCCATTTTCGAATCGATTCATTCTTTGTTTCATTCATATTGAAATGGCGAATAAAGATTGTTTAAAAGTCACGTACAATTGAACTTTTCTTCTTCATTCTTCTCGCTCAACATCGATTCTTGTCAACACTTTTCTGTGTCTTATTCTTCTTCTTCTTCACTTTTCAATGTGTTTCGCAGTTTGTTTGTTTATCTCTCTTTTCTCGGAGAAAATCAAAATCGAATCGATTTAGTCGCTACACTTTTTAAGAGAATAATTCTTTGCGCAAATAAATTACAGCGAAAAATGATTCTTCTTCGTCAGTGATCAACATGCTTCGGACGTTGGGAACAGTGTTTGTTCGAAGAAACGATAATCGTTACTTCTCTCGAACGCAATTTCGCAGCTTCTCATTTAAATCGCTTTCTTTTGAGCATTTCTCTCGAAGTAATAAAATAAAAAGAAAAAGTAAGAAGTTGCAGTCGAAGTTTTTGTTATCATTCGCACACATAACATTCGAACGCAAATTGCAGTTTTGAATATTTTTGCTTTCGTTTATCAATTTTTGTTTTTCGTTTTTCTTTTTCAAAATACATTTCACGGTTGAATATTTCAAGTGAAGTTGATTTAGTGAATTGAATGAATGCTTAATTGAACTCAAACCGAATTGAATTGTTTATTCAATAGAACCTTTAAATTTGTTCCTTCTCATGCCGAATAAGAATTTTAAATTACTTTCACCACTCACCCAAGATGCGTATTCAGCGTTTGAAAACAGAAGTGATTGCAATATAAGCACTCATATTCATTTGAAGTCTGTCCAAATTCATATCTTTTGCTTTTGCTTTTATTTTTCAATAAATAAATGTGTAACAAAGCTTTGTTATCGAATGTGTGTCAACAACGTTGAGTACAGCTTGAGACAAAATGTTCGGCATCACATTTCAATGACACGAAATCTGTTTCCAATGGGGAAATGAAATAAAACATTGTGAGCGAGTGGAGCAGTAACTTTGTTTTCATAAAGGTGATCTTGGAAGAGAAAACGAAGTCAATGCAATGCAATATATTGTGTTTCTTTTTATTGGTCTTTCGATTGCAAAAGTTATTACATAACATTTGTAATAGAAAAGGCATGTCTAGAGTTGACTTCTTCTTCTTCTTCGCGAATGTTCTAATTTTTCAGATAACGCTCTACACGGCAAATCATTTTCGCAACACTCTTCGCTTTAAGCAGTTTATTTTTGTGAAAGTTAATCTGAAGTGATTAATGTAAATGAAAGATTGTCGTGGTTGAATAATATCGATTTCCAGAGAAATGTATTTGCATGCCAGTCGCTTGGGAAGCATTCATCGCACTCCATTTCGGTAGAACTGTTAAACAAAAGACAATTTCGATGAAAAAAGAGTGTGAAGTAAAAGTTGATTACCGTATCAGTTGCACTGTCACAATTGTGCCATTTCTTGTACTTCCAAGAACAAAGTAAGCAATTGTTGAAACTTTTTCTTCTTCGAAATTGAAGTCCGCGAATTGCGGTCACCGGTTCACGATTTTCTTCACTTTCACTCATCTGATCGTCGCCAAAGTGAAGCTCATCTTTATTCTTGTTCGACTGCAGACACATTGCATAACACAACATTCATATACACTTATCTCAACTTGCATTTGCATAAAACATTCTTTTCGCATATTCTCCGATTGGCATTTGATCTTTAATCAGAACATCGTCTTCTTTAAATGCATTCTCGTCGAGAGCATTCATCGTTTTGACAATATTTGTGTCGTAACGTGAAACAAAACAAACAACTCTGCAAGTCAATAGTAACATCAGCAGCGATGAATAAAAGGTGGCTTTGTTTCCCATCGTTCGCTAAAAATACTAAATATTTGCAAAAATTAACACTGCTTTTATACAAAGCAAAAGCTTTCATTAATTAGTGTCTTCTGTTTTCATGCCTCATTATTAATAAATTACAGTAATTAATCACCAGTCGTTTGCGTATTTATTTTCATTGAAGTGAATGTAAACAAATTTGCAGAATAGCGTTTTCAATTACTACTGTTGAATATTCGACATTATTAACAATAACTATGTAAAACCTGTGAATTAAGAACATTTTTCGAACAAAAATGTTCACTAATTAAGCTCTTTAGTAACGCCCATTAATTAATGAATAGATTGAAACCAGTATAATGTCAATTTTGTGCATTTTTTGGAACGATGCACCTTTTTCTTTTTTGTATTTGCGTTTGATTACTTTTATTACTTTCTGCTGCTTTGCAACCAAATTTCGCAATTCAATTCTAAGTTCTATGAATCGAAACGAAGTAATCAAAAGTGCAAAGAATAATAAAATCGGTCGCTTGCAATTTGAACATGTGAGGTGTTCTCAGAAACTGCAAATTGTAATATTACAGCTGTTTTTAGCTACAGTTTAGAACTACAAAAATTTCGCAACTCCTGTGAACCAGATATTTTGGGTTGAAATCGATAAATTCTCTGTTGTATTCATTAAATCGAATTTCGAATCGAATCGCTTTTTATTTTACTCACAGTGAACCACTACAAAGCATCGTGAAACCGATGGAAAAATTCTGCAGAATTTGACTTTTGTGTGCACACCAATTGTTGAACGAAAAATGTTCAATCTTCAACATTTCTTTGCGTCAGTTTCAAAGTTTTTGTATAATCGGAATTTACGTAGCAAACAAACATCAGAATGTGAAAAAGCAATGCTTCGAAAATGGAGTAAATCTGAAAATTTGTGCAAAATATATTTACACAAAGAATTAAGAATAGCATGTATGATGAAATGGGATTAGATATACAGTAGCTAAGCATTATGAGATTAACGAAATTATCATTCTTTTTGCCTAACAACCTAATCTGGCTTAAGATGTGACCTAATTTGCTATTCACTGACTCTTATGGATTACATTGAATACTATTTGCGCGATTATCGACTTGCTAATATGAAATACAAATTAGGCGCAAATTTTCACGGTGCAAACTTTAGAACGATTAATTTTAATAAAGTTCATTGTTTACATTTGCAAATGAAGTAATAATTAAGAAACATACAAAATGAAATCGGATCGTTAATAAAAATTTAACGTCAATTAAACGTTGAATGTGGCATAGTTCTGCGGTGCATACAAAGTCCAGTACTGTTTCTCGAGCCACAATTTCACGTATTGTTTGTGATTTAATCGCCAGTATTCATTAAATTCGGCCAAACGAATGCATTCGTTTATCAATTCGTTGCTCATCGACCCAGATGACAATTCGATGTTAATCTGTGTGCAAACAATTCACATATTCAATTGGGTGCGAACATGATCGTGTTCTCACTTCGCTGTTGTCCTTTAATTTGAACAGTCTGCAAAATTTCAGCGCAATCATTCGCAAGTAAAATTGTCCGTCGTTCTTTTTCAGTCTGTTTGAATAATTCATTGAGTTGTATATTATTCATCAATATTTATTCAAACTTTCACAACTTACTTGGTCGCAATTTGATCGAAATGTTTCGCGTAAAAGTTGATTGCAAACTCAGTTTCTTTAATGTTCGTCATTGAAGACCAGAATTCATAAAACTCTTCGATCGAAACTTTTTCACTTTGGTAACAGTGTTGCAATACGCTATTTTGGTAAATGAAAAGAAAAAGAATTGACATTAAACATAACAGCACATGATACACTAAAAGAACATGCTGTTACAAATGCTCACAGTGAGAGATTTGTTTCATTTTTCATCGCCGAAAATACTTTGAGAAGAGCGATTCTTTCGTGAAATAATTTCGACTGCTTAAATCTGTGGAAAAGATGTCGAAAATCCGCATCCGTTGTACCGTACTTCAATGCGATCAGAAGTAAGTCTGCGTTAAGATTCGCATCAACCGGAAACTTAGTCCACTGTTTGTACTTGGAATTCGCAGTTTGAATACATTTCGGCAATCCGAATTCACAAGCAACATCAATCGCTAACGAACGCATCATTCGTTGCTGCCAATCTCCGTCTTTGCTCCACTCAAATTTTTCGTAAAAGGGTGCAATGAATCGTTTAATATAAGAATCAATGTGTTTCTTTTCAGAGTGTTCATCGAACATTCGACGAATGAATAAAAAATGCTCAACTGTCGACTGCAAACTGACTAAATTGTAATTCTTTCGCAAACATGACTCAGCTAAAGAAAGTGCAATGTCGTATGGTATTATATTCGCTTGAGCTAATTGAATGCTGTCCATTAATAAACTACTAATTTCATTTTCACTGATTTCCGCAGTTTCGCACGCAGCAACAAAATTCTTCCAAACATGCGATGGATAATTTACAACATAGAGACCGATTCTATTAACGTTCGCATTCAATATGTTGTGATCAACGAACAACGTTGAACTCGTTGTATATTCATTTGAAATATTTATCCAATTTGTCTTTATGTGTTCTTTGTTCTCCGACGAGTAATAAGAAAAGGGAATTAAAGATGCAAATCTTGAGCTTAAAATTCAAAACAAGACGTTTACGTATTGCCGTTTTGCGTAAAAGTACGTTATTCTTACTTGTCTACAATTTCGTATTCGTTGCGTTGCGATTCGTTCTTAGGCAATAAGTGAGTTGAGAAAAGTTTGCGTCGAAACTTAATTTGATCGTTTTCAATAAGAATGTTAATAAACGAAAATCGGTGTTTCGTAATTTGCTCGGAATACGAATCAATTAATCCGCAAATATTTGTCGTCTATCATTGATCAATATTTTAATATGCTTACAAGTAGTGCAGTAATGCAAGTTATTTACCTCTGTGAATGTGCATAGTGACGAAACATTGCCAGCTTTGTTCTTGTTGTACATTTTCTCGTTAATTTGTGATTTAAATGCATTTTCGCCGATTTCGTTTTCAATTAAATTTAACAATAAAACTGTCTAATTGTGGGTCATAATTAGAAGTTAAATGAGAAATTGAATTCATTTAATGAACATGAGCAAACCTTTGCGATCAATTGCGAAACAAATGCGAATTCGTTGCTTTTCATCTTTTCTTCTCTAATTGCTTGCATCGAATTTGCGTCAAAAAATTGCTTCAATTTGTAAATGAAAAACAAATTCTGCTCTCTGCGTGACATTTGCTGTATTTTTTGTGAAACACACAAAGAAGTGTACACGTATTGCAATAAAATATAGTTGTTAATGAATTGAAAACATTGAATCAACGATGCTTACATGCTGAGAGGATTGAGCAATGAAATTCATTAATCCTTTAATTGTGAACAAGTAACCAATGCTTTTTTTCATAATCCGTTCGGATTCTGTTTGACCAATAATTAAATCTCCGAAACACTATAAGACATGAATTCATTTAAGTACATTGCTGCGTTCGATAATCGTATAATGCATAAAAATAAAGCAAATGTAAATGTAATACAAATGCATTGGTAACGTATTGTATTCATTGTATTTTTGGATTGCCAATGTTTGCAAGAAATAAATGCATAATACACTTGAATCGAAAGTGTGAATTGTGAAATTCATGAAATGTGTGTTTGTAAGCATTTTGAAGATATCTCGAAATGAAAATTTTTCTCTTCTTTTTCAAAGTTTGAATTACATATGCACGCCTGAAAGCAAAGCATGAATTTGTTTGAAGAATGAGAATAATTGCAAACAAATTGATGCAACACTGAAAGTGAAGTTAAGAAAAGTGAACGAATGCAAATGACATGTTTGCTCAAAAATGAATTACGCTTTTGCAATTATTTGCGAAATTTAATTAAATTAAGTGAAATACCGTTTCGAATATCGATTCGGAGATTAGTTCAATGGTGTTCATTTCGTCGTCAATCAAAGTCCACGAGGAATCGCGAATCAAACGATGTTCATTCACTGCAATTACTCCTCGAGAGAAGCTGACATCAATTAATCCAGGTATTCCGAAAATATGCAATTTTCTTTGCGCACACTTTCTGCCGAAATAATCCTCGAAATAACTGAGAAAATGAGTCGACAAATCCAATGCAAATGTTGACTTTTGTATGTGTTCGCTTGTGCAACAAACAGCGATTGCGACTTCGTTTTCTTGCAAATCTTGACACTCAAGTTCAGTTACGTAAACAGCGACCATTGACGGCAAAATTGCTTCATCGGTCTCTTCGAATTTCGAAATCAACAAATTTTTCGAATAAATTTCTTTCTCTTTTAACTGCGAATTCGAGACTGCCGTGAATCGCTTTTCGTGAATGATTTCGATCTGAAATTTTGCTCGTAAATCATTTGAAAACGATTCGAAACATGGAAAAGCATTGCTCGCAGTCTGCAAATTACTGATAATTGCATGTCTCGTTTCATTACGTTTCGAGTCGAAGTATTTTTTCTTTAACACTCCATTCTTATTAGCGAACTTGGCTTCGAATTCGAAATAAAGTTCATAAACTCCGTTTGACAGGCATTCATTAGTTTCGACGATAAAAAATTGTCGTATTCGATCAATCGGACGTCTCAATGTTTTCATCTCTTCGCTCGTATTTGACAGCAGTCGACATTTATTTACATCCATATCGTTGCCAACGTTTAAGGCAATTAATTTCGTGCGTCTCTCGAGTTGCACGAAAATGCTTAATTTACCAGTAAAATGAGTGCTGTCTGCGTTCAGCGATAACAGCAGATCGTAACGAATCGGTTTCACGCCGTCATTCAACGAGTAATTGTACATCGCTTCTTCCGAAGAACAAGGATCCATTAATTTTTTATCGCTCGAACTGTTCGCAGTTTCACTTTTATTCGCTTCATTTGGTTTTAAACCTTCTTCGCTAATTTTGTGTGCATCACTCGCGTTAGAACTTTCGGTGACTATTAATCTTTCAAATTCTTCATTCTCGGCGTCTTCCGATTCTTTCTTCGCGATAATCAATGAAACTGCGAGTATTGCGATCAACAAAAGCAATACAAACAAAGTTATGGTCAGCACGTACTTAGGCTTGTCAATGTATGATTTAGCCATGTTTCACATCGGACACACACACGCACTCAACGACTACAGTAAATGTGCAGCTCAACTCACTTTGAGTTGAGTTTCAGAAGTGAGACTGAATTAATATCAGACAACGAATGAGTGCAACTCATAAAACAGTGACAAACTTAATTATAAATGACGGAAAATAAATGCTTTATTAACTGTCAAGGATTCAATAAGAAAACAAGGATATTTTCATTAAAAGTTACGCACAATTATTGCAGTCACTCTCTTTTGTCTTCGCTTGCAATGATTTAATTAACAAACTTTTGTCAAAAGTGTGAAACTAAATATAAACTGTAATAGCGTTTAGCTTATTTTCATTCTAGTTAATGAAGGACTTAAGTTGCAATTATGATTACTGTGTTTG
This sequence comes from Leptotrombidium deliense, assembly GCA_003675905.2. Classification (NCBI taxonomy): domain Eukaryota; kingdom Metazoa; phylum Arthropoda; class Arachnida; order Trombidiformes; family Trombiculidae; genus Leptotrombidium; species Leptotrombidium deliense. The sequence continues at coordinate 12,137 of NCKV01000366.1, forward strand.
GATTTGCAATAATTACAAATATTTTAATGAGCCAGTTAGTTAGTTAGTAGTAGTAAAAGTTTTCAAATTACTTTTTTAATCCTTGTATCTATTCTTTTTTACAAAACTTCTTTTAAGTTTATTAACCTTAAAATAAAAAACATCATTTGTCATCGTTTTATATAACATTTGGAAATTGAAGATCAGACTTATTTATTGTGTATCACAAAATCCAACAATCAGAAAAATTGTTATTTTTAGAAAATGGCAATCATTGTGGTTGTGGTTGAGAAGTAACACTTATTTCTTAATACTTTCTAAATCAGAGACACTATCACCTTTTACTGATAAGTCAGTAAAACTTTAATATTTTATAGCATAATAATAGAATTTTTAAGTTATCTGAGAAGATTGAAAGTCTTGCTGAAAATTACGCAAATAATTGCAGAGAATTACTTAAAGCTTTATTTGGTGAAATTTGAATGTTTTAATTTGCAGATTTGCAGTCCTCTGTTTCAAAATACAGCTTTTAGAATTACCAACAATCACATCGCAATTCACATTTCCAAAATTAGACATTACCTGCATTCAATTCTCGGAGGAAAGTGATGAAGAATTGAAACGTTGACGTCGGTAGATTTAGAGTAAAGTACTTTCTGATCCCTTAAAATCTACATATCTTTTAGAATTAATGTTAATCCTTTATTTTGTGCAAAAGTCATGTGAAATTCGTGCTCCGCTTGAATTGAAAATAACATTAAAAGCAGTGAAAATATCAAAAACAAATCTAAAGTCTTCGGGTATTGAATGTTTTCGAAATGCAGTTGCTTACGAAGTAAAGCATTATTAAAATTTTTCGCTTTCTTGCTTTCAATGCGATTACATTTCAATAGTAAACACGTAACGCACTGTTGCGTGTTAAAAAATCTTATTTCTATTTTTAAAAATATGAAATTTTTATAAAAGTTTGACATAAATATTTCCCATTGGTTTGAAGTAATAAAATGCGAGCACATATTATACTTTCAAAAGCGTCACTTACGTGTATCTCAGCATCATTTCATTAACTAGAAAGAATAAAATAGTCTAATCCGCAAATAATGATTCTGCTTTCAGTAAAAATATTTTATTTTTTGCAAAGCACTCACACGTTCACTATAACTAAACAATAAAATGACTCAAATCGTACAACACAAAAAATAAATAATAATAAATGAACACTTTGTATCTATTTTATGCTATCAACAATAAAGTTTGTTATTATTTCAAAGGTTTAAACTTTGAACGACATTGCCAATTGCGCCACCTGTTGCTAACGATTGCAGTAAATTTAGATCATTGACGTCAGATTGCAGCGCCGGCGAAAGCAGCATTGCTTCGAAGGTCGAGGTGAGAATTCTTCACTGCACTCTTGCTTTATTCTTCGTTTTTTGCAAAACGAATTCGTCGTATTTATTAAAATAAACGTGCTTAACTAATTAAATTAATAATCGGTGTAATTTTATAGTTTATTGTTGTGTGAAACGCAAAGAACTTCAGAAGACAACGCAAAATGAGTCCTCCATGTTTCGCAGATCTCGGAAAGCAAGCGAAAGACTTGTTCAGCAAAAACTATCGTAAGGAATTCACTTTTAATTTTGCCGTGAAGCAGAGCAAGGGTTGCTTGCAAAAAGTTAGCTTACAGTCTTCGGGTCGAAAGTCAGTGTTCAGTAAGAACAGAGTCGTATTTTATCGCACTGAAGGAAACGTGACTTATTTACTAATTGTTCATCCCGTGATAATCTTTTTGCAGACTTGGGAATCGTTAAATTGGACTTGAAAACAAAGACCGATAAAGGCGTCGAGTTCACTGTCAATGGCACATCCAACAATGATACCGGCCGTGTTAATGCAACTTTGGAAACGAAATACGGAGTGAAAGAACATGGATTGACTTTGAAGGAGAAATGGACCACTGACAACACTTTAACTACTGAATTAACATTAGAAGACAAAATTATGAAAGGTCTTAAAGTGGGATTTAACGGATCCTTTGCACCGCAGTCAGGAAAGAAGACAGGAACTGTGAAAACAGCCATGAAACAAGAATTTTTCCATGCTAACACTGATGTGGACATTGATTATGCTGGCGTTTTAGTACATGGAGCAGTTGTTCTCGGGTAAGTACTTTAGTCGATTGTTTACAAGTAACAATTGCTTCTATTACATTTGCTGCATTGTGGATAACTGCAGAAGGTTCGAAAATATCTTTTGTTGTTAAAGTTACCCTTTTTTTATGATTTGCGTGTTAGTTTGTTGTATTACACATGTGATAATGTTTTTATTCACAGTTATCAAGGCTGGTTGGCAGGAGCACAGCTTTCGTTTGAACCTTCCAAGCATCAGCTAACAAAGACAAACTTTGCTATTGGTTATCAAACACCTGAATTCGTTTTAACTACAAGTTTGTAAGTGCTTTTCGAAATTCGTTGTTCTCGACATTAAAGTTATTTTCCGCAGAACCGAGGGCCACGAGTTTGCAGGTTCGCTGTACCAAAAAGTAAATGGTCAGCTTGAAACTGGTATTCAAATGGGTTGGTCGTCGTCGAATAACACTCCACGATTCGGTTTGGGTTGTGTTTACAAGTTTGACGATGCTACGTCCCTGAGAGTAAGTCGCAACTGTTGATGCAAAATTTGATAATGTTGCGTTATTTGCAGGGAAAATTGAACAACCAAAGTCAGATTGGCCTTGGATTCACTCATCGTTTACGCAAAGGCATTAATTTGACACTTTGTGCCCTGATCGACGGCAAGAACTTCAATCAGGGAGGCCACAAATTAGGAATTGGTTTCGATTTGGAAGCTTAATTTGAAGCTCAGTGGTCTACTGCGGTCTACATGTTCCTCGATTTCTACTAATGCATAATTCGCTAGTAAATCGTGGTGCAGAGCAGCATTTGTAGCGACTTTAGTCTCTTAGATTGATAAAATTTATTTCAACTTAACTTTGCGTATATTTTCGCGATAAAAATTATCTAAAATAATGTTTATTTGTATATTTACAAAAAGATATGCTTTTGGATTATTTAGTCTTCAGTCAAGGGAACCGTCGAGGGAATCACCACCGCTGCTGCCGTGACTGGATACAGAGTTATTAATCCAATCATCACAGTCTACTTCTCTGAAGATTGTCTCTAGAGTGGAAACCAAATGTTTCGCATTTTCCAAATCGAAGACCATCGGAGGTTTGAACTTTAAAACGTTGTCGTATTTACCATCAGTGCTCATTATTATCTTTTCGTCTTTAAGTCGACTCAAAATATACGCTGCTTCCTCAATTGCCGGTGTTTTGTTCGCATCTTTAATCAAATCGATTCCTATGAACATTCCTTTACCACGAATGTCTCCGATAATTTTGAACTTTCGTTTCAAGGCTTCCAACGAGGTCAGCAAGTAACTGCCAATTTTTGTCGCGTTTTCCATCAGATTCTCGTCTTCGATTACATCAAGCACTGCATTTGCAATTGCCATTGACACTGGATTTCCACCGTACTAAAAATTACTTATAATTGTAAATGTTTCAAAAGAACATTTTCTTACTGTGTTAAAATAATCGACTCCCAATGCAGCAAAAGCATCTGCAATTTCAGGAGTTGTAACGACAGCTGCTACAGGATAACCGTTCCCAATCGGTTTGCCGAGAGTAACAATATCAGGCACTACGTCGTTACCTTGCAGTTGATAAGCCCACATCGACGATCCGACTCTTCCAAAGCCGACCTGAACTTCGTCTGCTATGCAAACACCACCCGCTTGTCGAACATATCTTAAACGTTTACGCTTTTGTTAACGAACATAAAATGTGTAAATTACTTGTAAACATTTCGCAAGTAGCCACTAGGAAGAACAACTTGTCCACCGCAACTAACCATCGACTCAATAATAAACGCGGCTACATTGCGACCGTTGTTGTGCACGTTGTTTAATATTTTTTGCACATCCTGAGCGTACAGTTCGCCGATCTCAGATTCGTTATACGAATCTGTTGTGTACTTTCCTCTGTAACTGCACGGCAAGGGAGCCTATTTTCGGAAATACAATTTGCTCAGTAGTTCTTAAGTGTGTTGCCGCTGCTAATACGCGGGTAGTGTGCTAACTTACCACATGAACCCAGTCCTTTTTCTTCGTATTATTCATTTTTTCAAATTTGTAAGGACTGATATCCATTGTTGTCGTTAAATGTCCATGATACGCACTGAAATTAAGTATTGTTTAAATAACTGTGCCCTTGTGTACTTAAATTACATGCTTATTAAAATATACGGTTATTATACTGCATATAAAATGACGTTTGAAAACGTACACCTGGGATCGTATTGCATTGTGAAATGTGATTTTTGTTTGCAGTTATTTGAAGAACGAATTTTCCTTTAAAAATTGCAAGCTTAAGAAACAGAAATATTTACCTTTCAATGGTAATGACATCTTCGTGTTTCGTGTATGCTCTGGCCAATCTGATCGCCAAATCATTTGCTTCTGACCTGCATTCGAGTATGCAAAACGAAATTAATTAAATGAGAAGATAAATAAACAATTAGAGTAAATTTAGGCGAATAAATAAGTTACCCGGAATTAACAAAGTAACAAACGGAAAGTTTGTTTGGAAACGTTGCTGTCAATCTCTTTGCATAGAGAACAATGTTGTCGTGTAAATAGCGACAATTGGTTGACAACAGTGACATTTGTTCGCAACCGGCCCGAGTGACGTGCGGGTGTGAATGTCCGACGTGTGCGACGTTATTAATGCAATCCAAATATTGGTTGCCTTCCTCGTCGTACATATACTGTCCTTTTCCTTTTATTATTTTCAGTGGATTCTTCTTGAAGAACAGTGAAATGTTTTTGCTGTTAAGCAAACATTTGAGATTAGTGTTCACATTGCAGTTTCAGTATCAATTTTTCGCAGTCTCTTTCTAACTGCCTTTTCACAATCTGTGTAACAGTGAAACATATACACGGAGAATGAGAAAGGCTCAAACGTTTTATCGACGTTTCACTCGCGAATGAATCGTTTACATGGCAAAAAGTGACCCAAATTTAGTAAAGAGAAAAAAGGCACATCACATCAACTCTCACTTTTTGCACGAATCGATTTCATACGAAATTTAACGCAAAAGTAAACCGCAAACATAACAAACAAGAAGTCGAAAGAACAGAAATAGAAAGCAATGATGAGGATGGTGATTACATACCCGATATATGTGTTTCGAAGACGCAACGTTTCTTTTTTGGGTATCATTTCGACTGTGTTCACTGTTGTCGAAGACATCGTTGATACAAGTTTCAAATATAAAAAATAGTGTTTATACAGAAAAGAACTCAATAAAATGTGCCGTTAAACGATTCTAATTTGCAAGCTTTTTGAAGTTCGATATTTATACAGCAAAAGGCAAACCCGCGACCGAAACAAATTGTTATTGGAACACCAGAGAGTCACACCTTTAAACACTCCTCTGCGGTTGTGAACGAAAAAACGGCGACAATTGCAGTGCTTCTTCTGTTTCGCACTCTTCTCAATCGCTTCGCAAACAATTCATTTCTCAAATATTCGACGATAACGAAACAGGCGAAGATATGATTTGCACAGAAAACGTTATCTGGACAGTGCGATTACTTACTGGTCACAACTGCACTCCGCGCTCTTTGTCACTGTTTCTTAAATTTTTACTTCAATCGCTTTCGACATCACATGCAAACATAATTGTAATAGACCAGAAATGAATGTAAATTGAAGAATATTAACTTTTCGTTTTCGTTTCATTGCTGTAAATGTCAAACAGTGAATACAGTTCTAACGTCAATTGGAACGCAGTTATTTTAAATTTATTCACTCATAGAAATGTACATAGTGCACAGAATAAGGATGTGCGCTGAATTTACAATCGTTTTCCCTTATTTTCGTTACACACGTCAATTCGACATTCGACACAATTTCAATTCGAATGTGTACTGCAATTTAAATATTCTTGCAACGTCGCAACGTTGAATGCGATTTTCTTTGTAGCGTTCGTTTGCGACGGAATGAAAATTTGGTGCAAAGTTGATTCACGTCAACAAACAGTGAAGGACAAAAATGTTTTAAAATTTGGGATCACAGCATATGTACTTTGCAACTGTTGTTTACTTTGTACACTTTTATTTGCACTGAAATCAACTGTTGCCAATTCCGAGAGTGAAAAGAAGACAAAAAGCAGCAGCAGTTTGTATCCTTGGATTCGATGCCAAAGTGTTTGTCGCAAAACGACAATTCTCGGCAAAATTGCAATGCATTCGATTACTTCCTTTTTCGTTTTCGATAAAGGGAATTCGTTTATTTTTTGCTTCTTCTCAGAGACACAAGTGTTTGTTTAGCTTCATTTGAGTAATGAACAAAAAACATCGATTCGTTTGTCGAACGATGCGAGTGTGAATGAAGCGACTGTCTCTCAGCGAACACGACTCAATGTGTGTATAGCAATCGCTTCACGTGAACAACGAATGTTGTTGCAATTCAACTGCAACTCGTTTCGATCATCGATCACTAAGAACAACTCTTTATTAGCGCCAAAGACTAATTGTGTTCATTGCGTAATTTGCAGTTTTTCACTCTTGCAGAACATATCGCCTTTGCGTACAGCAGTCCGTCCAAATTTGTGCTCTTTGATCCATGCTGCGAACTGATACGAATCAGCATAAATTTCTGTTATTTGCTGATGCACATGTGTGCCAAACAGTGTGCTCAACGTCACTTCTGTGATCGAGGAAACAATTTAAAGCACAATCGTAAACAGTGTTATCTGAACACAGTCGATATTTGCCTTACAGATCATCGAGTTGCTCTTTACACAAAACAGATTACGATTTGTAATCACAGCTGATATAAGCTCGCTGCAAATGATTAACCGTATTTTTCCAGCAATCAATGCCTTTTTTATTGTATTCTGGACCACAT
>NCKV01000367.1:0-19079 GCA_003675905.2 Leptotrombidium deliense
CTTGTATATTTCAAATTTTACAAAGTTCAAGTGAATATTGAACGCGATGACGACTCTAGAGCGCGAAACTGCTGTCTATTCTTCCATCCGCATACGTAACAACGATAACACTCTTTTTATACACAAATACAGAGGAAATGACTTGTTCAGACCGATGCAAACGTCAGCTAATTACAACAAAATTACACTGACCTGGTCGATATATGTGGCGCAACTTCGGGACAACTATATGCCTAATTATTTTGGATGACGAAGTTCGGTAAATGATGTTTCAAAAGTTTAAATGTTTACAATGATAAATACTATGTCTAGTGATTGTGTATGCTTTTGAACGAATTCTAAGAAATTGATTATATTTTAGTTGAAAGTTTGAAATATTGACTTCATAACTTACCGGTTTTATTATTGATCTCACAAAAGAAAAAATAAGCTCTCTAGTGTCACCGAATGAGTTGTGTTTGAGGCAACTATAAAATGTATTGTAAACAACATTAAATAATGGTTTTGAAGAATTGAATTTGTATAAATTAAAAGGCCATTATTTACACTGGCAACAAAAAGTAAAGTATTTTTGCTTGTTACTCATTTGAAGAGCTAGTGATACGTGCAATTTATTCACAGATTTATGCATATTATACAGCAGTAACCAGTGACACTTAAGTCACATTGAATAACATTGCGAATTAACAAAATTTACGCAATTAACGGATAAAATGAAAAGAAAACATTTGCACGCTTACATCGGTGAATGTGAATGTGAATTCGGTTTTGCGAGCAAAAAGCAAAGAGAGGCAGTAAACAGTGAAAGTTAAATGAAACACACTGCGAAAGGGCATCGAATCCATTACTAAGAGGAAGCATTGAGCAACCCTTTCCTTACAAAAAATGAATGCACGGATTTTGCTAATGATTGATGATTTCGCTGCGAATGCAAAAAGGAAAGAAAAGCTCGTGAATTATTGCTGTAATAATGGAAATATAATTTGAAGTTGGCTTTCATAGTTATTCTTACTTGAATAGAGAATGGAAAATGGTTAACAACGCTTTCCATCATTTTTCGTGTTCTCGTAAATAAATGTGCGAAACTGGTGCACTCACTACTCGTTCTTTATAAATTCATTCATTCATTTATATGCTACATACGCGGTTTATCGTGAAACAAGGCGACAATGTTTCTGCTTTAGAAAGTTCACTGTTCAGGCGATTTTCAAGCTAAAGATCGAATTTTGCAAATAAAGCGTATAATACAATTTGTAAGGTTTCTGGTTTGTTGAATCAGCTCGTCGAAACAAATCGCAGCTTTCGTTTCTTCTTTTGTCCTAACTGTGAACTCCGCAAATTTGCAAAATTATCTTTTATTGATCAAAAACAGAAAAAGTATCGCAAAAGCAACATCTGCGAGATTTGAGATTTCAAAATTTGCGTTTTATTGAAATTTTCGCTTTTTCCTGTGCAATTTAAGCCTTCCTCAGATTTTTCGAATCATTAATAATAAAAATGTCATTTTTTTGAAAATTTTATTAACTTTTCAGTTTTCAACCCTTTTTGAAACAAAATGCGTTTTCGTTGTTATTTATTCTGCTAAAAATGAAAAATTGTTTAAATAATACGTTTAATACTCTGATTATCTGTCAAAATGTCGTTTTAATGCGAGTGACCATAAAACAGAATGCGTTCTCTTCATTTCAGTTTCCTTTAATATTTTATATTTTATTAATGAAATGTAATTGAAAACTGTTCTAACTCATAAATCGTCATTCTTTGCTTCCTTTGTACATTCAATAAACAGTTTCATGTATTTTGAATACAATTGCATTGTGCACAAGTAACGCAATTATACACTGAATTTATAATTTGTTTTTGACGTTCAAAGAATGTTCATTTTTTGGCGATTTCTATTTTATACGATTTTAGCATTGTTTTTAGCATAAAGTCACATTTCTTTTGAGCTGCATGTACTAATGGATACTTAATGTCTTGAGTTGACTTTTCCTAATTTAATGATGAATTGTTTTAATTCTGATTTTCTGATTGATGAATTCACTGATTCTTTTATTTTGAGGGTTTTTAAATTTGTTAAATTCGAAGTTTCACTGCGCAATGAAATTTATTTTCATAATTTCAAAAAACGTATTATGGATTTTTGTTTTCAATCGTCTCGGCTGCTTTTCCATACTCAATTTGGTATGTATCCAATGCATTAACAAAATGCAGTATGCATAACCTGGGAATTTACCCGGAAGTTCATAAATCTCTTGAAACCAGCAATACTCTAAGAAATCAAGCAATTCTGCAGAAAATGTTATATTCATAAATGACGAAACTCCGGAAAGATTTATATTCGATAGCAATAACAACAAACCTTACATCAATGTTCAAACAGAAACTTTTTTTAGTCATTTTCGATTTGTTTTGAGAATAAAATGTACACAATTGTTGTACAGGACACCGTTTGGTTTCTTGCATTAGTGTTCAGTGTACTTGAAACGTACAATAATTCGATAAAGTAATCGTATTGTTTGCTGTAGTCAATTGCAGAAATAAATTAAGTTTCTTTAAAAGCGATTAGCGGTCAATTGTTTAACTTAAAGCCACAAGCACAAGCAGTGATCGAATTATGAGTGTTGTTAAAAGTTTTCATTGACGATTTAAAAAAGAAGTCATTCACTGTGTTGTATAGGAGAACAATTCAATGTTTCGCGTTAATAATTATCGATCGCAAGTAAACCCAATCGAAACACTTTCCTTACGCAACATCAGTGAACAATTTGTCTACTCTTTTAATAAGCCAACTTTTGTAATCATATCACTCGACAAGTGTCTTGTCTCACAGTCTTTTAAGTGAATATAAATAAAAGTTGAATACAGTGAAAACAAAATACTGATTTATTTTTGTAGTCGGAAAGAAAAGTGATTTGAAGTTTTTTAAACTGTGTTTTTAAGATGGATTCGAAAAACGATGTTCGCGTCAGACATGAAAGAAGCTTAATGATCGTTGAATCGCTACCAGACATCGTTACTTCGACTAACAACGGCTTTAATCCTCTTTGCTGCAACATCAAGGAAATTGGTTCTAAACTTCGCTTCATTTCGAACTCTTTTTCAATGTTGTACCAAAACAGTAGCAAATCATGCAATTAATTATTGTCAGACAGTTTTCTGTCGCTCGTCATTTAAAATTAACAAAATTCATTCTAATTTTTGTCTTTTCATAATAACGTTTTAAACATTATTTCAATATTATATAACTATTTATACATGTATATTTATATAATGACATCATTATTTTGATGAGTTTTCATGGTATGAACTTTTTACACTTTTTATGCAAAATGTAAACACAGAATCAGTGAAAATTGATATCTTCCTGTGTGAATATTGTTTAACAAGCATATTCTTTGTTTGATAAAAAATTGTCGAAATCTGAAAACAGTGAACTAATTGACGTATCTTTTCTTCAATGTGTCACAGAAACAAACAGATCGTATTCCAAAGTGTAATTTTGAAGAAAAAAATTGTGTAACTTGTCTTTCACATATTTTACAATAAAATAAACACGTTTTAGTGCAAAAAGTCTAATTGTGTGTACTTTATGAGACTTTCAAAAGTTTTGAATTAAAATACAAAGTACTAAAAAATGTAAATATCGACAAAAAAGAAGTTTATTCTGATGGAAAACTTTTGCGTTTATCGCAAACTTTATTTGAAAGCAAATGCAAAAAAGTGAACATTGGCGGTGATTGCGCGGTGCACTTTATCTTCTTTGTTTTTATTGCAACTTTCATCTTATGTACATAAAATACAAAATGCATTATTTCTCAATTACGCAATAATCCTTGCAATTCACTCTTTGATCGAAACACTTTTAAAAAGTTAAAAAGTAACAAAGAAGGGTTATAAAAAAGTAGATGTAATTTACGAGCAGTTACACAATGAGAAGAGAGTTGTTTTTTATAAATGAATTTATTGTTTATGAAAAGGGAGAAAACGATGAGTAAACGTATTGAAGCAATGAAGCAATTGAAGTGATGCTGACTTCCTTCTTTTTAAGCAGCGCGCAAACGAATTGCAAAATGCTGCATTCATTCACTCTCGACACGAGTCGACCATCGAATGCTTTTGTTTCTTTTTACCGGAGATCAAATCAGAACTTGACTGAATCGAAATGAAACTCTGCAAAAATTAATGCCATTAAATTTTAAGAAAATTAATGATTGCAGAACAAATAACCGGAAGCCTTTTGTAAGCAATGCTCCTCGCGATTTACATTTTCAATCCGTTTTTGAATAAAAATAATGCTAATTATTTTTTGCTAAGCAAATGTTTTATGTGTTGTTCTCATGTTTTCTCGATTTTGAAAACTTTTCGAATGTTTTTCAAAAATGTAAATTATTGCAGTCGATAAGTGAGTTCACAACTCGTAATCAACACTTTATCAAATATTACACGAAATATTGACATAAATGAGAAAACAGAGGATATTTATGAATTGCCGCAAGCGAGCATCACATTCACTCTTCTCAAAGTTTAAACTTAAAAAGAATCGATTAAAATGGAAAATGTTCAGTTGCGGTGTGTGATCAGTTTGCACCGCAAAAGTAAAAGTTTACAAACACAAAAGCGACGCATTTTATGTCCTCTTGCGAAACGGTTCTCGTCAGACGAGAAGTACAGTGCACTGCAGTGTACTATTATCAGTGAGAATGATTCTCTGCAATCGTAACTTTCGCTTTCTGGTGACAGTTATTCTGTTAATAAAAAAGGTTAAATAATCTTTGCGGAGAATTAAAAGCAGTGTCGACTTATTACTGACGCACCGAAATAGTCTCAGTTCGAAATCAATGTAACGCTGATTGTGGGCAACTTTTGTGCACAGAAAACGAAAATGACAGCGAAAAGAGAGGAAACATAATAAAATATACATAAAACCAGTACTATTACATCCATTTACACATTTCATGGTTAACAGCAACGCTGTATAATAAATAATATTCATAATTCACATTTACGTCGACATTTATTTCAGAAATTCATAAGTGAAGAAGCGATTCGTTCACTGATTTGTTCAACGAACAGAAATGAAGACTGACACATACACTTCATTTCCGACAACTGCTCACCAAAGAATAAAAGCCATTAATGGCAATAGAAGAGCACACGGATAACGTTCGCACACACAGAACATCCATGAAAAATGAACGCCTTTTTATTGAACTTTCATTTACAAAATTCACAAAAGTAAACACAATTGCACTGTTTATTCATTAAACGTCCAGTTTCCGATATTCGAGAAGCTTTTTGTTAACAGTTTTGTAGAGCATCAAAGAAGCACAAATCGACGGTAAAACAAAAATAAATCGTCGAGTGATCGGATATTTACGTGCGACTGTTGTACTTTGCAAAATGTAAATTGCCGAAAAAGTGATGCAAAACGACGATAATCCATGAGCTGACACTCTAAATAAGGATTCCGGAGTCAACTGTGTTTGCATGTTTTAAATAGAGCTAAACATACAGTTGCGTTTAATCGTGTTGTGAACTTTGAAGAACAGATGAAAAGTAACACGTGATTTGATTGTCGAATGGTTGTCGTTCCGCGAAACGTGAATATCACAAAAGACATCGAAACGATAGACTTTATTAAGGAACATCAATTTAAAAAAAGTGACGTCGACATTACAAAGCATAGGAAACACGGTGTACAAAGCTGCGTTCAACTCTGTAAACTGTTAAATACCGACTGGTTGTCCAAGAATAAGGTTGACATCGAGCAAAAATATAGTGGACGTGGTCTAAAACTATTGCCTCTCTTAATTACAGCGAAGCTCAATTTCTAATGTCTTCGAACATTTTTCACACAAATCCCAAATATAAACTTCTAAACTATTTTTCAAAGTGTCCTTTTTTAAAAGTTTATCCAGAACAGACGACGACAATTGCTCATCCAATGTCTTCCATCTTTGCTGATTCTCCTTAAATTTCGAACTTTTCGTTGAATACATTTTTAACAAACCTTTCACACACAACTGGATGCGCTGAAGAACTAACTTTAATAGTTTCAATAACTCATCAGCTTCATCTTCATCGACTTCCACTTTCATTTTCGATGTTTTTTCAGTTGCAATCAAAATCTGGAGAATTCTCTGAAATTCTTTTATCTTGGAACCAAATCCAGAAAGAGAGAGCATAAGATGTTCATGCATTCCAACTCTTTCCAACAATGTTTCCAGATACTCGACTTTATTTTCAAGTTTCTCAAATCTGTTCATCGCAGCTTCAAAGTGATCGTCTGCTAACTGAAAGGTTTGTCGTCTTTTAGAATCATTATCGCTCATATTTCTGAATGAATGGTGATATAAAGACGATAATTTATGGTGAATAGTACCCGCTCTGTACTGGTAAAGACACAATCTTTTCGTTTTATTTTCTTCGGCGTTCAAACACAGTTTCAAAGCTCGATGCAAAGCACTGTCAATTTCTCTTTCAATCTCTTCGAAGGCACAATACGAGAGTGGAGCAAAGTCTTGAAGCAGAGAACCCATAGTGAATAATGTTGTGCATAGATCCCAATTGAGTTGATCCCAAATGTCGTCGTAGCAAAACATTAAATCCTTCGAGGAACGAACAGAAACAAGTCGATTCATTGCTGTTTCGTAGTAACTAATTGCTTTTGCATAGAAATGTTTCTCTTTAGGATTGAATTCGAGTCTTCGATTTTGCGAATCAAATGGAGCAAAGATGTGAGCGCAAACACGCATTAACTTTCCTGTGTTCGAATATATGAATATAGAGTTTATTGTATCTTGGATTGAATCAAAAGCTTGCATTCCTTTCTCTAAATAAGCCAGACTCTTTTTCGTAATGTTTTCCAATTGCAAATAAAGATTTTCTGTTTTCTTTTCAGACGAATCAAAAATGTTTGTCGCTATACTCATATACAAACAGGATAACTCATTGCAAACATTTCCGTACTTTCGCTTCAATTTTGCTCTCAACTCGTGAATTGAAGTTGATTTTCCAACTTTGTAAGAGTCGTTGATATCATCAATACTGACTAATGCTTGCTCATAACAACGTGCAGCCAAAATAAATCTTTCTTCAATACGCTTATCAATATTTATGGAAGTATCGAAACACCAGCTATACTTTTCATCTTCTTTTGGATTTAGCTTCGAGCATATGTTTACATACGTTTCTTCCATATCCAACCGACAATTTTCTTGTTCATCGTAATTAAAGTTGTCTTCTTTAAGAATAAAGACGTGACAGTCTCCACAAGAACCGAGTAAGCAGGGAAGAATTTCTCGATGAGTGTCATCTTTATAAGCAGCCTTCAGTGACTTGGCAGTTTGATCACATAATAAACCTAATCTTACATATTTCAGAGCCTTTTTATGTTGACTCTTTCCACTTTCTAATTCTGAGAAAAAACAGAAAATTTGTGCAGCTTTATGAAGCAGCAATACAGTTTGACTCTTCTTCCAATTTCTTTCGACTTTATCAGACGCTGCCACTTCTTTTCCGGCACAAGAATCAAAATCATTAATAGTTGCGACTACTGAACATTCGTTCGGATTAAGTGAAGTGTGGCCCATTGGAATTGGTTCGAAAGGTTTCGCCATTTTCTGAACTTCATCGCGAAGAGGACTCGAATTTTTTGAACTTTTGAAATAACAATCAGCATCGCTTATAAGACACATTAAACCATCGGATAAGTGTTTCAATGCTTGATTACCCCGTTTACCCCAATCTGAACCCAAAAATAAGTCCGAATTTTTGTTTGCTTTTTTCTTTTTAACTTTTGTTTTTACTTTTCTTGGGTTTCGAGAAATTGTTAAATCGTTTACTTTCAAAGTTGCCGTAGTTTCATCACCTGAATCTTCAGTGTTGCTCTGACTTGAACTGAAATAATCAAAAAAACTTTTATCGTCATCGGAAGCATTGGCTTCATTAACAACTTCTGGAAGAGTCGGATCCACATTATTTGGTATCAATATTTGTGTGAGTAAATATCGGACAGAAACAGCAATTTTCTTATGCCGCTTTTCATCGATTAAATTTAAGCAATTCGAGAGAAGATCATAAACACGTTTCTTGTTTTCAAAACCTTCATCCATTAAATGCTTAGCGACGCGATATAACAACATCGCGACTGGCAGCGCGTATGGGTTTGTTGAATTTTCATCGAAATAATTTTCGCACAGAGTTGTCAAATCATACAGTTTAACAACATCACCCTCTTTACTCTTCAACAGCCAATAAGTGTGACCTGATTTTGTTGCTTTGGACTTAAGAAAAGTTAAAATGTTTTGTGCGATGTCTCTGATGACTTTTGGAGAAAATTGTGAATTCTTCATTTGAGGTATATCTTCAGTTTTCATTAATTCATACTTTTGAACGATACCATCCAAGTGATAGCACATAACAACTTCAGGTACAGAACACATTAAGTTGTCCAACCAATAATCGATACCAGTGAGTACATTGATCGGCTTTGACATATCACGCAAGCGAAGACTTACAGCGGGATGATTAGAATCACCAAATATTGGCATATCAGAGCCGAGCAACATTTGAATGTTCTCAAAAGTCCAAAAAAGATTTCGAAGATAGGAATTGTTATCAGTGTTCGAAGAATTCTCATTACCGGTAGAATAAGAGTCATCACACGTCACATCGAGTTCTCGCGCAAACGAATCGTAACTCAGATCAAGAGTCCATGTATCTTCTTGATTTTGTTTACTGGGTGACAAGCTAAGCTGTTCGGAAGTGTATGAAGTTGTCCGTTCCTCTTCGCTGACTAAATCGTTTGGTATTGCGTCGCTTTCAAGAGATGCCATTGAATAATACAGGAATTTGCTAAACATATTTTTTGACTGTAGATTACTTCTGCTTCTGTTTTTGCGGGGAATCAGCTTTCCTTCCATTTTAAACATTTCTTCCAAAAAGCGTTTTAACCATTTCCACTGTTGTTTCTCCTCATTAAGTAAAAATCGGGACACATCGAAGTCATCGAGCAGAAGTGTTTTTCCTATCCGGTGCACCATTAATGAAACGTGAGAATTTGCAAATGGAATTTTCAATAATTTCTTTATGTTTTCAGCATCTGAAACAACATCTACTTCTCCAATACATCCTGGGTACTCATTAGCCATTCTGTTAAGCAAACATAATATTTAAATATTGATAACAAATTTAATTAAAACAATAACCAGCAACCAAAACCAAAACTGAACTCAAAGTTAATAAACATTCGTAAGCATACCTGACAAAAGATGAGATGACAATAATGGAACATTAATTTTGAATGTTTTTTTTGTGTTGCAGTGAGTTTTAGTGTAACATTAGTATGAAGCAAACAAACGAATGGGCAAATGAGAATAGACATTAAACAATCGAATTTAGATGCCTCTTTGCTCGTTTGGTTTTGGTTGTGGAGCAATTCCTTTTCGAGAAGAAACTGAACCTTTCGCTTCCGAATCGTTAACAGATTCGACGCTTGCAGATTTAGTGACTGAGGAAGTTTCTTCTGAGGATATTTGTTGTGCTGCTGCTAAAGCCGCGAGAGCTTTCTGTTTAATCAGATCAGCTCTTCTACACGACGATATTGTATGAACACAATGATAACAGCAGCAGCAACAGGTCTGATTTACGTGAGAGCAGTTGCAACAACCACAACACAGACATAAACTCGAATAATGCGAAGCAGCTTTAGACCGCTTTTTCCGTGCATACCTAAAAGAGGAGAACAGAGACCATGAGGAGGACCGCGAAAACGGATATGACCAGAAATATGAGGAATACTTTGTGGAGTGTCGGTTAGAACCTCCACTGGCGGAGCTGGATCTCAATCTCAACCAGTTTTCTGGTGGCTTTTTCAGATTTGTGTTGTAACTCAACTGTAAAAATCGAAAATTACAAGGTTGAGGCTTATTAAATCGAACAACTGCTGAAGACTTCGACGACGTTCCATTCGTGAAAGAAGCACTTCTGCGACGAGGAGAGGCAGACGGAGGCGCAGGAGCACGAGGTTTGCTTGAATTCCTAGAGCAATTCTTTACTCGGACCGATTTCCTTGAGCAGCTATCACCTTCAGAACCAGTGTCGCTATGTTTCAGATTTAATTCCGAAACACTTTCATCGTCGTTGAAGTCTAATCGTCGTTCAATCAAAGTATCAACATCCTTTATATCGTCTTCTACTTCTGTGTCTTCGTCGTCACTGTGTTCGTCGCACTCCTCTTCAGAGTCAACGTCCTCAATATCTTTTTCATTCTCTACTTTACTCACAACATTTTCGTCGTTTTCTTCAATAAATTTGTCGACATTGCGTTCTGTTAAAGTAACCTCATCGTCTGCATCTCCGTCGTCGTTAGCAGCGTGTGTAGCGTGTTCGTTGCTGAAATCATTCACCACAGTCTTCAATTCATTTGCGTCCCTTAAATCGCTCAAATTATTGTTTCTTTCGTCGCAGTTTTCACAGTTCGCGTTCATTTTCACACAGATTTGAATTGAATGGCCACAACGCAAAATAAGGAACAACACAGAACATCTGATCGATATTCACTGTACGCTTCTGTTTCTCTTGTTTTCGGTGCGCTTTGCGTTTGCGTCACAAAACGCTTCAATTCTTTATTTCAATGCATTTCTTCTTCATTTCGTCTCGACTATTTTTTGCGTGTTCTGTCTTCATTTCACGAATATTCTAGAAAAAAATGGTGTATTCAGAAATCGAAACAAACTCAGAGCTGTCGAAAAAATATGACGCAGCTTAAGAGAATAATGTATTGTGTTAAAGCTGTGTGTAATCCATATACAGTAATTTAAATTAAACTGTTCGCTTTAACTTTATGCATCCTAAATTCAAAACAAAAGTGAAAACTTCTTTTTTCTAATTTATTCAATTTCGACAATTTTTAAAGAATTAAATTACTTTAATTTTTATTAATTAAAAGTTGTGACGCACAATGAAGTCGGTTCTTGACTTATTGCGTAAACTTGTGAAATCAAAAGTAAAAAGGAACAAACATTTTACGGTGAAACCTTTTAATTGCGATTTTACTGCAGGCGAATGTGTTGCACAGTAACCGTTTGAGTCAACAGTTGTCAGACTTTAATTAATCGCTAGAATGCAATTGGCAGAAAAGCGAATCTATTTATTGAAAGTTGCATTTAAACAAGCTTTTGATTTTTAGAAATATTATTTTGGTTTCTCACTGACATTTGAACTTAAACAAGCAAATAATTTTTACTTTATTTAGTGATCATTTTTGAAAATGTGCAAAGTTTCTGTAAATTCAGTTATGTTAAATTTTTATTTTAATAATTGTGTAAAATTATCTTTCACGATAAGTAAATACTCAATCGTTAAGTCGTTGAACCTGTTAATAATAAGTGAATTTCATCTTCATTATTCAAAGCTTACTGTCTACTTGAAATGGAAAAACGTTCTTGTTCACTATTTTTACCATAATTATTCATAATGACTCAAAATAATGGATAGAATGAAGCATCAGGAGAAAAGCAAAGAAACGTAATGTGTTTTCAGTGTGTACGTAACGGAAATGCACATTACGTAAAATCAGTTTTTATACCGAAAAATGACTATTTTGTTGACATTTTCCTTGAATGTATTCCGTAAATCGAAAAACGATTTCTTTTTGATTACCAGAAAATTTGAAGTCATGTGTATTTTATTTCACAGCAAGTAACGGAAAATAACCTTTTTCACTTTTGTCGTAACGGTTCAACTTCGGTTCATTTAAATTCAACGTTTCAAAAGACAATTGTTTCTTTTTCGCTAGTTTTTGTCTTTGATTCTTCGCGATATCTTCTCATCATTTCAATGACCAAATTTCAAAACTTCACGTTGTCACTCTGTGTTGTGAATTTTGATGAATTTTTTACTTAAAGATTATTTGTAAAGTGACTGTCGTAGTTGTTTTTTGCTCACGAAATGTGGCCATGAGTATCTTCTTTACTGCAGTAGAACTTCTAATTTAATAGCCTGAGGATTAAGTATCGTTCACACATTTTTTTCTGTCAAATTGGAACGTTTGTTTAAAAATTTCTGAGTGAATAATTAGCTTTAACATTAGTTATTGTTAAATAAATTGTAATGAGTGTAATTTAAATTACGAACACGTTTACTTCATATGGATAATTCGTTTTCTCATTTGGAGGTTTCACTAAAGCATTTGGTACAATTCTGCTGCTTGAAAACCACAAAATTTTTATCGAAAAATTCGTTTTGATTTACATTTTTACAGATTACACAGATTACAGATTACAGGTACACTGTAACTTAAGAGTGGAATATTCCGAGATTGAAAATTTAAGGGAAAACTTTTAAGGGACAACAGTGATTTTGAAATAATTGTCACAACCTTCGCATTAAAGAATTTCGCACATTTTGCAATTGGTATTTATCCTTCAAAGTTTGAGTACACATTTGATGCAATTTTGCACAAGAAAATGTGCAACAAGTATCATCAATTAAAAGAAAACATTTACAATGTAACACAACATATTTTCAAATAGCGACCTTTTTTTCTCAATAAATAAAATTATACAACCCTGATCGCTTTTTGTTATTATTATATATTTTTCTTTTTGAAATTATATTCGCCACGAAATATCACCGTTAAAATTAAGCAAATGAAGTGTTTTGTGTCCCTTATTTCCATTCTTGTGTCGTATTATCATTTACCGTATTTTACGCTCGTAAAACAAATATTTTGCATTTATAATGCAACTAATAACGATTATTCACTGTATTTTATTCAGCACATTCACTGTAAGTTAAATATAATAATAAAACATAATTTTAAACAAAAAGTTTCGTATTGGTTATATAAGCGGTGTATTCGTTATTATGTAACAAGAGTAAAGTGAAAATATAGTTGGTGTAAACATTAAATCCTTGAGTTTCTTGTTCAATGAGTCGAATAAATGTGCAATACAGTTATGTTTCTCAACAATCTGATTTTAATTATTTTTAGTTTGTCACTTTTTAATTGTTTCGCGTAATTAAATATGAGGAAATAAATATTAACAAATATAATAAACAAAAAAAGTGATTAAACTTAATTGAATTCAATTGAAACGAAGATGATGACTGCCAACGAATGTAACTTTATTCGACGAACAGTAACAATTTGTTTGCATAACTTTTTAGGTTGATTTCATAAAAAAACGTAACTTAACTAACAAAGCTTCACTTTGCATAATTTACCCACTTTTGTGAGTTGATGTCATTGTTGGTGATTGTTGTTCAGTATTTTGTGAATTCGTGCATTCAGGCACTCATCAAAATTCGTCCTAAAAAAGTAGACTTTTTCGATTGTCTTGCACGAACGGTTAACACTTCATTAAAATTGACAAATCAATAACAATAATAAAATATTTTTGCTTAACGCACGTTTTTCAAACGTTTACTTTGATAAATATTGAAATGAGTTGAAATGTGCAGTTTTTGTGCGTATTGATCGACTAACGACAAAAGGTAAAAGAAATTGTTGTATAGAAGTGAACGAATGTTTCCCAAAGCTCTTTAGAAGTTATTCAGCTATACACAGTTCGACTAGACCTTCGATAATTTTATTTCCTTTCTTCTGTTCGCATTTATGTCGCAAACATGAATACAACGAACAATGATAAAGCTTTACATGTTACATGTACCTCTGGTTGCAAGTTTAACAAAGTTATTCATCGATTGAATACTTCAAGGAAATAACATTCTTCCAATAAATAACATTCCTTTTTATTGACAAAAGAAGTTTGAAAGTGAAAGTCGAACAAAGCCTGAAATACAACCGTTATACAATTGTTATAATAAATAGTTGCTTTGCACAAAAGCACGAAATCGATGCAAGTTGTTCTTTTTGGTGCAATGTTACATACGGCAATTCATGTCAAAGTTGTAAACTTTCCCAAAGTCTTTAGAAATCGAATTTTTTTTGTTTTCAAATCAACGAAACCAAACGTTTCAACTCTTTCAACGTTTTAATGCACTTTGTTTCCCGTCAAATGCATTTAGATGCAATTTGACGTTTCGTATCTAATCGATCAAAATTATCGCCAAACAAAAATTTCACTGAAATTTCCTGAATTTAAACACGCATCATATGAGACAGTAAATGTTTGTTACCTGTTTTGTTGCTATCGATTAACTTCACTTTGAATGTCACTTTTAAAATCAAATTTTATTTGAAAACAAATTAAAGCGAATAAACGATTGATTGTTTCACAATATATTTAGAGGATTAAATTGTTGGAAATAAGGAAAGTCGGCAATTACGTATATTGAAACATTGTTAAAGTTTTTAAAAATGTACAAGTGTGGTTTATTGTGCAAAATTGCTGCGAGTTGAGTGATTGCGACCCAATTGTTGTCGATTTGAAGAGTAGGTCAAATAAGTAAACATCGATGCATTCTTCAGCGGCGTTTTGAATCATAAACAGAACGAAGAGAGCGACGTGTTGACGTACAACGAGTCACTGAATTTACTGCAAAACAATACTATTCAAGGTTGTATGAAATACCCGTTTCTTAGTTTCATAAATCCTTGAGAGTAAAAGTTATTTAAATTGTTTTCGGTTCACTTGCAATCAGTGAACGACGCACGTCGCGTAAACAGTTATTTGCAGCAATGAAACCCTGGAAAGAGGCTGCATCGTTGTTGTTAGTGTCAAAAGTTTCTGCCAAACTTTCTCAAACTAGTAATGATTATTCGAACAAAGTCAATACAAGTGCTTCGTTGAATGACGAGAGTGACTTCGACATTCTGATGACGAAAAGAAGCGGAAAGTCTTCTTTCTTAGCGTCAGCATATGTTTTTCCCGGAGGACACGTGGACATTGCCGACTTTTCGCCGTTGTGGTGGTCACTCTTCGAGTCAAATGGCGTTAGTCGACAAGAGCTTCTTTCGTTCTCAACAAGTATTACGGGTCCTCGACCACCGATTGTCACAGAGTGCCAAATAATTGCGGATTCACTCGGCGAAAACTTTTTGCCCCCTGATCTAGGATTGAGAATTACCGCTATCCGCGAAACATTTGAAGAAACGGGTGTGCTTTTAGTCAGCGATGCTTCCACAAAGTTGCAACATGATTCGAACAGAGATCTGACCAATGCTATTAGCGAATGGAGGCTTAAAGTTCAGTCGAATGCAAATTTGTTCATCGAGATGTGCACAGAGTTAGGGTTGTGTCCTGATATATGGTCTCTGTTTGAATGGTGGAATTGGTTAACACCTGAAGCTTTGGGGCACAAGCGGTTTGATACTATATTTTACATCTGCTTTTTGGATAGGAAACCAGATATTCGCACCGACGATAAGGAAGTTACACTCGTTGAGGTTTGTATAATTTCATTCTAGAAAATTCTATATTCGCAATGTTTCAGTGGATGACTACGAAGAAAATGCTTGAGGAGCATTGTCAGCGGAAAGCTTTCTTAGCTCCTCCGCAAGTCTACGAATTGTCTCGCTTAATGAACTTTAAAGACTACAAAAGTTTGCGCGATTTCTCAATAAACAGAGAAAAACTTGGAATTCAGCGTTGGTCTCCAATAATGACGGGTTTTAAAGATGGAGTTCGACTATCATTTCCAGGTGTGTTAATGTGCAAAAAATAAAACTTCTTTTTTGTCAATCACGTCGACATCGTTGAGTGACATTTAAGTTTGTTTTTAATTTTGTTTCTTAATTTTTGTTCTTGAACTATTTATAAATTAATATTTTTAGGCGACGATACGTTTGGAAAAACGCAGGAACAATCGGTTAAAACAATGACTTCTCTGGAAGAGAATCGCGCTAAGTCAACTAATTTAAACAGAATTGAACTGTTGGCTCCCGTTTGCACTGTTTATTGCAACATTAAGCTTCCCTGTGGCCATTATTCGCCAATCACGTTTCCTCCGCTTTCCACTGCAATACAATCACGATTGTAACGTTCCTACTGCAACTGATCTTTTTCGTCAATTTTGAGCATTTAATTAGAAAGCACCTTTCAATGGCAGTCAAAGTTAAGGCCGTTCATTTGTTTCTCAATTCTTTTCGAAAGAAACATCAGCTCACCTTCGACTGTACACTGATTGACCTAAAAACGAAGTATGTGGACTTTTCAAGATTTATTACTCGCAATTTAAAAGTGATTTATCAATGATTTCTCGAATTCAAGTAATTTAAGTGAACATTTCATGAATATTGTAATCTTTTTTAATTATTAATGCCGCGATGTAACAGCCAAATGATGTGAAAATGATTGTTGCATTTAATTAGAGGAAATAATAAGGAACATTTATTTATTAAATAAAATTTGAAAACGTAGACAACGAGAATAACATTATTAGACAATTGAGAATACGGCAAAAAACAATGCATTGCTTTCGGGAAAATAACGATTTAATTTGCGTGACAATTGAAGCAAAGAAAGCAGAGTGTGTGAACAGTGATCAATAATAAATATGTGTTTTTTCTTTTTCAATTAAATATTTGCGTTATACAAAAAGCAAAGTTGAAACAAAATTTGGGGCATTGGCAAGCATCGCCGGAAGGATGCATTGAAAGCAAGGTTAAACTTTATTTCAATGTTCTAATTAAAAGTCAATTGCATTTATAATATTTAAGTAAAAGGGTCGACTCTTGAGTTTCATTAGAGAGTCCAACATTAAAATTATTATTCGTAAACGAATTATAACAAAACAACAAATGTGTAACTATTTGCAAAATGTACACGAGTTCATGATTCTCAGCGAACAAGTTGTACGCTGACCTTTAATCAGCGCATCACTTGAATCCTTCCATTTATGCCAATTAAATGACTGTGAATACGACTGTTAATTATTCCACGAACAACATTCGATGAGTATTTTTTGGTACTTCTACTAATTATGTACACAAGTATTAATAATTAGAGACATCGGTTCACTGCCATCCATCTGGCGCGTCTTTTTCATGTTGTTCTTCCCTCTCTTGCCAGTGATCGTATACAGGAACAGGCACTGGAATCGGTTCTGGTACTGGATGGGGAACAGGTATCTCTATAGGCACCGGTACTCTTTCTTTGTAAATAATCGGCTGTGTTTTCTTTAGTAATCTTTAAATGAGTTAATGAAGTTAATTGTTAGTTTGCATTTTCTCACTAATTACTATACTTACGGCAATGGCAGCGGAAGGGGAAATGGAAGTGCAAACACATATTTCTTGCGACTGAGTAATAAAAGACCGGCAAGTTTTTTCGCGAGCAATATCTTCTTCTTTCTGTTTCCTTCGCTTTTGTGCAATATCGTAATTAAAATAACGACTATTAAGCAAAGACTGCCTAATAAAGTTATTTTACGCATCTAAAGCAAAACAGCAACAATTTCAGTGAATAGTGAATAGTAAACACAAATTGTGTCAAGTTCAGTGTTTAGTAATAAAAAGTTCGGGATTCTTTTGAGTAGAAATTTTTTTGGCCGTCACTTTAAATACAAGTTTGTAAACATTGTATTTAAACATTGACACGTAACAACGATCATAATCGGAACTTCACTTACTTTGTTTAACGGTTCTCAACAGATTCTAGCATACACTGATTTATAATTAAAACTTTGTTTCAAAATGCAATCAAATCGAATTGATACTTGTAGTGACTCGTGTCGTTCTGAAAATCGTTGACTTTTCGTTCAGCGCTTTATATCCTCGGAAAAGGGATCAACTTTCAACGTCAGTCTAATTTTAACATCGCAGCAACTGTTAATCTTCGTATCGTTTAAAAAACAAAAAATTAACCCAAAAGCGAAACGAATGTCGCTGGACGAGCACAGCGCAGCTCGTCTTGAATAGCATCAAAACTCTCAAATCATTCATAACATTCAAAGTTTTCAGGTTTCAATTTTATTTGTAAAAATGTTTGATGGAAGTCAAATGAGACCCTCCTATTGCTCTTTCGGCGATTTTCTAATGCTCATTAGTTCATCAAAAATGGATGCTAAAATAAAACAAAAAAATAAAATAAAAAATGGGTCATTAGGTGAAAGCCCGTTGAACATACTGTTTCACTTAAGTAACAATCATCAAGCACCTTCGAGCAACAAAATTGCATGTTTCCGAAGTGTGCATCATCTTTCACGTCATATCAATATAAACACTAACATCTTTTCACTTCTTTTTTAATTTCAACTACATTTTCCTCAATCATTTTATCAATTTTGTTTTACGTAGTCTTTTGTTTGAAATAAAATTACAATTTACGTTAAAGTATTGTGTATCGTTTAAATTTAATGTTCTTTAAATTACTACCTGTATGTGTCGACGTTATGACACTACGTTTAAATGACACTTGAAAAAATATTTTCAAAGTCAAATTGAAGTCATCACAAAATGATGTAAACAGTTGCTTTGTTTATCTAAAAATAAGTTTATTTTACGTGAAATTAAAGACAGTCTCGGTCACAGTTTCGGTCACCTTATTTTTGTGTAACAATGAAGTGATTGCAATCTTTACCAAGAACTGCAATAATGATGGCAGTGTCCTTCAACTGCGATTCTTTTTAATTAAAATATGTTTATTATAATTTAGAATCACCTCATTTTAATGTGCAATTTGAAATACGCAGACAGTAATTGCGTGAGACTACTTTTTGTGAGTGATACATTTTAAAAAGTAACATTAAAGAGCACACAAAATTATACTTATCTTCATCATTTTTCAAATAAAAACGAATGTTATAATTGATCAAGATCGGCATAATTTTACGTCCATTTCTATATTTTTGTTATTCGCTTTATATCTTCCGAAAATCTTGCACTGTAACTACTTCGAATGGAAAGCTCAAAAAATATTCGCAGACTAATTTAATTTTACAAAAAAGTATTTTAATATACGTTAATGACCAACATTAAATTAAAGTGATTCAAGTTGAATTCAAGCTTAATGTCGAGTGTAATAATAATTTAACATGTACACCATCATTTGAATAACAGTGAAATTATCAAATAAAATACACTCTCTGTATTGTTAGGTTAAAAATAGATTATAATTGTGCAACTCACTTTCTGATCATTGGGTATAAGTACACTCAATGACCTTGTT